>PVKM010006215.1:0-45019 GCA_004027735.1 Carollia perspicillata
CTCACTAGTTCAGATTTATCCTTCTAAATCATAGCTTTCACCTCGTCAGGCCCCTCTTTAGGAATTTATTTTACAACGATGCATAGAACTAAACCCAAATTCCTCACCCTAGGATGTTGCGCCTCACCCAGTTGTTCCGCCCGGGTGAGGTGAGTTCAGCCCCTGCCCTTTGCCACCGTGGACGCTGTGCTCCAATCTGATCTCTCAACTCTCTCCTCTTCCACTCTCTCAGTTTCCCTTTCTCAGCCCTTGCTCTCCGTCCTTATACCCGTCCTCTTGCTTTTGTGTGTATGGTTTCTCATCCATCCATCCATCCATTCATTAAATAGGAATTGAGCTTCTATCATCCACAGTTGACCCTTGAACAGCACTCTGACCCTCCGTGCAGTTAAAAATCTCTGTGTAACTTCTGAATAGCCTACTACTGACCAGAAGCCTTACTAATAACATAAACAGTCGACGAACACTTATTTTGTATGTTATATGTGTTATTGTATTCTTACAAAAAGGCTAAAGAAAAGAAAATGTAATGAAGAAAATCATAAGGAAGAGAAAATGCATTGGCAGTACTGTATGTATTTATTGAAAAAATCCACATATAAGTTGACCTGTGCAGTTCAGACATGCATTGTTCAAGGGTCAACTGTAGTAGGCAGTGTTGTAAGCCCTGGGGATATAAACTCAGCAATTTGGAACATGCCCTCTCACCTTCTCCCTTAAACCAGGCAGTCCAAACCATACACTGCCCGCTAGAGCCATTCAAACCTCACCTTCCCAAGGGTTTCCCAACTGACCTCCCAGGACAGTGGAAGGCAGCTGAGTGCCATGATAAAAAGCAAAGGCTTGGGGATCAGATAAATCTGGGTTAAAATTTTTGCTACCAAATATCTATGGACTATTAAGTGAGTTACTCAACCCTTCTAAGCTCATATTGTCTCATCTATAAAATGGGGATCATAGTACTTCATGAGTTTATTGTGAGAATAGAGAGAGATAATAGTCAATGGTGATGTTGCATTATTATCTTTCTCCACTCTGAAACCATACAGCAGATAAACGATGCCTGGTCACTTAAGAAGTTGAATATTGCTTCTCATGCTTTGTGTATTTCACAAAACTGCTTCCTCTCTCAGCATGACTTGACAATGGATAGCAAACAGAGGTGCAGTGACAGTCTATGTAGCTGTCTCACTGTCTCTCTCCGATGGGGTCCCCAGTTTCTCCAGGATGTTGGCATCTGGCCGCTCTTCCTCCACCAACTCCCCGTCAAGGCGAACCCTTTCTGTGGACTGAAAACCGTCAAGGTAGAAAGGGGGATACTGCTCCCCGACCTGGGGCTGATGAATGAGGGAAACATCTACAAACTGGAGGATGCCTGAATTTCCAACTAGGGTTAAGTGGCCATAGCCAAGTGTAACCCATGGCTTCAATTGGGTCTGTCAAAGATGAAATTAAAAGTAAATTTGAAGTTTCACAACATAGTTCTCTCTATTACCCGTGCTGCTGTGCATTAAAACCGTCTGTGTGAGGCTCGTTGGGGTGGGTAGAGATTCAATCACTGCTAATGGCTCAAGGAAATGGGGTGGTGAGAATTAGGGTCATCTATCCCAATTGGGGCAAGAAAGGGAACCAGGAAATGTGCTTTTCAGTCTTAAAGTCTTGCCACTGGAGCTAGAGGGAAATGTTTTTTGAACTCATCGAGCAGCCTATTCACAAATCATAGAGATAGCGACATTCAGCGAGAATAGATGGATTTTTATGTGGTCTAGTTAAAGACTTGCACCACCCAGTCAGAGATGTGCCGAACATCCCTTTGGGACCCTTGACTCTATGGCACGTCACTAGCTAGAAGTGACTTTAGCAAATGCCATGAAGTCTGGTTTTATGCAATGAGGCTATGTGTACATCCTCTGTAACAGTTTGTAATATTATATGAAAAATAGAATATAGCAGATGTGCCCATCAAATCCTGCATATTTAGCCATCAACCGATAACTGAGATATTATTTGCTAGGTCTAGTATTTAGGTGTGGCATCTGGTTTTGAATATCTATTGACGCTACATAGCTTTAAGAAGAATGAACAATCTCAACAGGTTAAAAATCAACTTTACAGTTTTCAAAAAACCTGACACATAATCTCTTTTGGTTCTGGTGACAACCCTGGGACCAGGGCAGGGGAGATAATTATCAACATTTTGTAGGTGAAGGAAGAGACCTTAAATGATTTGCCCAAGGCCACAAAGCCTCTGAGCAGAACTAGGGTAAGAATCCGAGTAGCTGTTATCACTTATATTGTTATCACAATGGTAAAAATCTCTGCTTTTTCTGCTCTTTTATCCTGTAACAGAAATTTCTAGAATGCATGTGCCCCAGAGCAGCTCCTATCCACCCCAAGCCAGGGAACAGGGTGTCCCTGGCTTTCACAGGGGCAGAACGGGGCTGGAAGCCTGGCCTGGCTTTCCCGGCCCACTTTCTAGTTTTGCCTGGAGCTGATTAGAGTGGGATCGTTAGAACTGGAGCCGTTTTTACATTTCATGTTTTTCTGGTTTCTAAAAATGAAACAGGGCAAGAACCCCCTGCAAGCAGGAGTATTAGTTTCAGTCAGGGCGTTCCCTGCCAGCCTCCTCCGGCTGGAGAATCTGCCTTTGGGCATTCCTATTTCCCTGCCTTGGTATGTGACCACTCGGACACATTTTAAAGATAAACCACATTCAATGTCCAGATCTGACTACTGGATCAGAATGCAAATATCACAGGTTACCAGGTTTCATTTTATTTGAAAACTGTTCTTGAAGTTGGAAGGTGCACATATTTACTAATATCATGCTGACTCTTCAAGTAGGGACTGTCCCCAGCCCCTGAGGAGTCAGTGTCGGGCTGGATGGCCCGGGTCTGGCGAACACGGACTGGTGTGGTGGGGGGCACAGTGCAGGCCGGGGCTCTGGTGGCTCACTACCTGAGAGACAGATCGTTTACTCTCATTTGGTCTTTGCTTGAATATCTTTTGAAAAATAAAAAAAAAAGAAACACACCCAAAATTCCAAGTAATGGAACCTCCTAAGTTGAAAGCACCGACATTGTGTGAATAGGGAGGGTCCTTGTTGAACCAGAAAATATAAACCTCTTGCTCCTTCGTAGCGGGAACTCGTTCGTGCGGCACATCTGCCTGAGCCCTGCTGCCCCTGCTTTTCACGGTTGTTTGTGAGGGCCGGGACCTGGGTTTTGGATGCTCACAAATCAGAACCGTGCCAGGGGAAACCCGATTTAGCAACTCTGCCCGGGGAATGCAAAATAGTCACATGTTCTCATTGAGTCCCTTCACACACCGCCTAGAGACCGGGGACCCCGAAGTCTGGGGGGGAAGGCAGGACTTTGCAAGTCTCTTTAATAGGCTGTGAGGACATGCTTTCCCACTAAGTCTGAGACATCTGGGGAGAGAGAGATTGCAAGAAAGGCGGGTGGAGGCAGGGAGACCTCTATATAAAATAAGCCAAGAGCGCAACAGCAGCCATGAAAGTAATACTTTAGTATTACTAAAGTACGCATTGCAGAGGGAGACAGGCAGGGAGACAGGCAGGTAGCCAAGAATCCCTAAGCGAGAGCTAAGCTGCAGGGCAGGCCCCTCTCCCAATGTAGTCACTGGCCAAGAAGAGTTAGATGGTGACCACCAGTTGCCTAAGCAACCAGTGGGTGTTTGAAACTGCTGTGGGTTGGTTGGAACTCAGGGCTCCAAAAAGAGGCCTCCTCCTTCTTTCCAAACTGCAGGGTGAACAGCTGAAGGGTTTGAAGGGACTTTGGTGGGTTAGAGCTTCAGGAGCCACTTTCCCCCTGGCCGGCTGAGTTCCCGGCCTTCATGGGACCAGGAATGGGCTAGGTCATGGCAGCTGCTATGAGTTTCTCCACTACAATCTGCATGCACAGTCATACTTGTTACTGTAGCCTGTTTCAAGCATAGATGTCGCTTAATTTTTACATTGTCCTTTGCTGGCTGAGAATTGTCTTCATCTCCCCAGAGTCTCTGCATCCCAGTTCTTGAGTCTCTGGTGTCCTCCACGACTTAGTTTTCCCCCTCCCCCATCCCAGCAAGAAAGAAACTGAGCATCGTGATGCTTCAAGTGTCTCACGCAAGTCCTAGGAGGATCAGCCCTTTGGGAGTGGAGGTGGCCTTGTGTGCACAGGCTGTGTGCTGTCACCAGGGTGGGGTTGGGGGGTGACCAGCATGGCCAGCCTCCTCCATGCCTCAGTACCACCTCCCTTTCCCCCCGTCTTCCCTCCCAAAACTAAACTGCATTCCCTAAGCCGCTGTACTCCGTTTCCTGGCTCCCAGAAATCTTCAGTGTGAGAACGGGCGGAGGAATCTCCTGGGCTGTACTTGGAAGGAAGGGAGTAAGCTCAGGGTTGGATAACATCCACGAGTGGAATCGAAGTAAGTGGTTCTTAACCCTGCTGCACAATAGAATCATCTGGGAGCTGTTAAAAAGAAGAAAAAAAAAGTGACGCCCAGGCCCTGATATTCGGTTCAACGGGCCTGAACAAAAGGTTTTTTGTTTTCTTTTTTGACAAAGGTATAGTGTCTGGGAACCATTCCCAGGTGATTCGGAGATGCAGCCAGGGTAGAGAACCTGTGAGGCGGAGGTGAGCAGGTGGGGCGCGGTCCAGGGCCCTGCGTGCTGCACAGCGGGTCCTGCCCGCATTCATCTGCAGGAAGACCCTCAGTCCGGGTCTGTGCTGGGTGGTGGAGACCTCTTTTCTCCTCTCTTTATCCACCAGATACACCCTCCAACTTGTACTAAACTTGAGAAAGGTGGCCTGGGGTAAATGGAACCCAGTTCTGTGGCACCGTTATAGTCAGCAGAGGAGAAATACAACTTCGGAGTACTGGGAGAGAGGGAGCAGTTGGTTGATTTTTTTTTCTTTACATCTAAAATAAAACCCAGAGGAGGGGTGGGGCCGAGAGAAATGGAGGGAAGAAACAGAAGTGAAACAGCAGATTGAATCATGAACGAAAATGAGAGAATCCAGGAAGATCAAACCCTCTCACACACCTGTTCTTTGAGAATCTCAAAAGGTGGGGCTTTTGACTCAAACAAATTCAGATTGCAAGTGGCCGTCCTTGGAAGTCTGTCCCAAACCTGTGAATAGCTATAGGTCTAGCAGCTGCTTTGGGACAGTTATTTCAGTGTCCCAGAGGAAAGATATTTTGGGGTTTAGTCCTTGCCAGAAATAAGAAGTGAAGGGAAAAGCAGAAACATTACAGAATTTCCAAAAATATTTTGATAGCAATGCAACGCTTTGTGGAGGCCTAGAGAAAAATCAGAGTACACTCTTATTTTACAGATGCCTAGTGGACTGGCTTTGTATTTGGTTAGTACACTAATCGTGTTATCCGGTGTCGTCATCTGCGGAGTGTCTGTGTGCACGTGTGTGCATGTGTGTAATTAATAAATTTTTACTCAGTGTTATGATTTGTATCTATGGAATAGGTAAGTATCCTTTAAGTTTTAACATAACACAGAACTTTTCTTATTTGGGAAAATATGGAAGATGATATCGGGTCTAAGTCTGATAAGAAAATGGAGCAGGGAAGGCTTCAGTTAGTGCCTTAAAGTTGGACTATACATCTCAAGAAAATGCCCCTGCTTATCTATGGTCATCGGGATAGTACTGGCCCATTCTCATAATGCAGGGACCTTTTGTGGGCCTGCTGGAAACTAATGCATTCCTAATGAACTAATAAAGCTTGTTTTCCTCCCCCAATTCCTTCTCTACCAACCCCTGCTTCCACTGTATTGCCGAGGGAAAGTCTCTTCTTTCTAATGTGTCCCAGTCTTAGTGGTTAAAGGACTTTGCTCCTCCCCAGGGGCCCAGCAATAAGACTCTTTTGTGGGTTCTTACTTTTAATCACTTTAAGTTATTAGTTGTTGTTCTATAACATTTTTTTTTGTTATAATGAGCTCATTTTCTCTATAAGCACCCAGAGCTGTGCTGAACAGGGTGTGATTTTAAAAATAAAATAAAATGATTATGTCCTGCAGGTCAGTAGATGTAGACTTGGGAATTATTACATTGTAAGAGTATCCTTCCATTCTGTGTGTATTTGTAATGTCTGCCCATCAGTGAACTTGTCTAGGAGGCCGAGTCTGCAGAATCAGTTTGGGACCACAGGTGTGAAAGGGGTAAAGCTTTCCCTGTTTCAGCAAAGTAGGTCTTCTTTCAACTGGGGACCAAGTGACAGGCATTTCCATGGTGGAAAATAAAGTAGAAGATCTGGAAGAAGGGATTTTCCCAGCAGTCTGTTTGAAGGATCGACAGCTGATACTGATTCTCGCTGTACTCTAGCACTCAGCCATTGGGGGGACAGTGTCCATCTGCTCCATAAAGTGCAGATTAAAAAACTCACCCCAGTGGCTGTTTCTTTACAAACTTTTCCTTGATAAGGGAAAAAACATTTATTTAAAAAAAAAAGAAAAAGTATTTTTATTCACATGATTATACCCGTAGGAATTTGTGTCTTTGAATTTTAAAAGATTTATGCTTAACATGTAAACCCCCAACACAGTTTCAAGTTCATATTGTTACTAAATTTAAGATTGAGTTTAAGAAAGTCTTCAAGTTGAATGTTAATTGACAACAACAATTAAGATTTTGCAGTTCTTTATAGTTTATAAAAAGTGCTCACATGCTTGCTCGTTTGACTTTCACAATGGAGAGAGGAAGACGAGGCAGATTCTATCTCTGTTTTTATGGGTGGGGAGGCCCAGGCTCACAAAGTTGGAGATTTCACTCCAGTTCATGAAACTGGTACATGAAGAAGCTAAATCTTCTGATCCCAAACCCATGCTTTTACTTAACGGCTAACTGATGAGGTGGTAAGGATTGTTGAAAACTAATGAACTATGGATCTGTGCCCTGGGCCATATGGTTTCTTATTAAAGTTTAAAATTCTGTGGGCATTCTTTAAAATGGTAAGCAAGCTCAAGCTTCCTGTCGTTTCCCCCTCTCTGTCGTGTATTCGTCAGCCTGGTTGGCTCAGGCAGCTGTGTTCCTAATCCCACAACTGAATCAGATCTAGAAAAATTCTCTTTCCTCTTCGTGTAGTCCAGTCCAGCTGTGACAACAGTGGACCCTTTCAAAATTGGCTCATCTTAGTAAACAGAAAATAATTATTAAAAGACCATATAAGTGGATTAGTTTATGGAACACAGATTTTTAAGTTCTAACTTTAGTCTGGCCTACAGCCACAATAGCTTTCAGGACAACCAATGCCAGTTCCTATGCCTTGCTGTGATCCCGTTTAGGATGACAGAGAGGATGTGACCCCAAGGTACTCAAACGCTGTAGCCTGGGGTGGATTTCACGTCTAACGAGATATTTAGTCCTCCCTGATACCATTCTCAAGTGTGAGCTCTCCCTGCCCACGTGTCCTGCTGCACCTCTCTTCAGAGGCCATCTTTAGCTCTTTTATCCCATTAGGTCCTATAGGGTGTGTCAGTCAGACGATAGAAGAGCACTAGCCCAGGAGGAAGGAAGGGGTCAGGGGAGGAGCCCCGGCCTCCCTGTGTGATGCCGGCAAAGCATAGTGCTGTTCTGGGTCTCAGTCTGCACATCTGGGAAGTAAACAGGTTAAACCAGATGATCTCATATTTTTTCCAACCTCTGTCCTAGAAGCCTCTATAGGCACAGATTCCCAACGGCTAGAACCTAAGACAATACAGGCTGAGAAGTTGAGGAAAATGCGCTATTTAACCGGTGCCTATGGGAGAAGTTCAGATTGGACCTAGGCCCCGGAAATGCAGAGACCTTGCTTCTCCAAAGACTTAGGGAGCTGAAGACAAACTCATCTGGGACCCAGAGATGCAAATAACTGAGAAGCAAGACAGTGACCTCCAGGAGTTCAGACCTAGAGAAGATGCAAAACTACCACAAGGACTGACAGGTGATGCCTAGATGGGACTCTTTCTTGCTAGAATGTAAACTATACCAGGGCAGGGATTTTTGTTCTGTTTGGTGATGGATCCCACACATCGGCACTCAATAAATGCTGTTGAATGACCAATGAATACTTTACATTTCTGATAAGCAATGTGACATTGTCTAGATTATCTAACTGCATTCACCCTCACATTACCCCTGTGTCCAAGGGCTGGTCTCTGGGTAGTAGGGGTTCATTTAGAATCACCAGCCAAGCTACTAGCCATGTAGCTACTCATTGGCTTGACCTTTACTTCTACCACCAGCACTTTCCCGAGTTTGACCCTTACCTGTGGAATATTGGGTCTGACATCTGTGACTCTGCACATCATCAGCTAATAAACATCACCAGGATATTTTCTAGTAACCATTCAGCCACTAAGCTGAAATGGTCAGCAAGATAATGCAAGCCCCTAGACACTTTGATTGTGGAGAACTAAGGGTGTGTTAATGTACAGGTGAATATGTAAGTAAATATTAAACTGAGAAGAAAAGAAAAAGGGGAGAAAGCTGTCTCTCTCTGATAATGAGGTATATGCTCAAATCTGTTTAAAAATACTATGCTTTGGCCAGTGTGGCTCAGCTGGTTGGAGCATCATTCCGTAACCAAAGGGTTGTGGGTTTGAATCCTGGTTAGAAACATTGATGTTTCTCTCTCTCCCTTCCTCTTTTCCTTCCTCTCTCCCTAAAAGCAATGAAAAAAATATCCTCTGGTGAAGATAAAAAGAAAATACTCTGTTTTTCCTCTGTTCTAATTCTGAAGAATAGACTTATTTTGTAAAACAATTCCATTAGCCCTGACTGGTGTAGCTCACTGGATTGTGCATGGGCCTGTGAACCAAAGGGTTGTTGGTTCAATTCCTGGTCAAGGCACATGCTTTGAGTTGTGGGCCAGGTCCCCAATGGGGGATGCTCAAGAGGCAACCACACATTGATGTTTCTCTCCCTTTCTTTCTCCTTCCCTTCCTCTCTCTCTAAAAATAAATGAATAAAATCTTTTTTTAAAACCCGAACAATTCCATTAACATCATTTTACATGTAATAGTGCAGTCAGGGTTTTTTGAACACCAGAAAAGCCTGACACGAATAGGAAACAAACCAAATACGGCACTACAGCTGGAAAAAACCTGGCAGCTTGTGCAAACCTGCATGGAGCCAACGCCAAATCTCTGTGTGGCTGCCCACCACACCCTCCGAGGCTGCGCTCTTTCCTGTTGGCACGCTCCTTCTCAGACAGGTTCAGGCTGCTCTCTCGTTGCTTTATCTGCTCTTCAGAATTCAGAGTCTGTTGATTTTGCTCTTCTACTTAGTTCCTACTAATAGTTTCTTTTTTTCTTTTCTACCAACCTCTGTTCATCTAGGTCTGTGTCTTCTTACGAAAGATTTCCTCGTGGGTGTGCTGGCCAGGGCACTGAACACGTTGGTTAGGGCTGTTTCTTCCTGCCAAGAGGCATGTCGGTTTGCATGGTTTCGATTGTATGTGACCCTTGCCCTCTAAGTGGTTTGCAGCCAAGGACACAGATAAGGCAGGTGAATGGTGGATGATGTATAAAGAAGTAAATCAATTGACTACAACAATACAAATTATAAGGAATTCATTTAAAATGCATAATTTGTAAGGGAATAAGGCTAGTTGCTTTTAGTAGCAAGATAAAAAGGTCTAGCAGATAGGATGGATTTATGACTTGTTCATTCCCTCATTCAATGATAACTAAGTAAGTATACTGTGCTGGACATGGTAAGAGAGAAAAGGGGCAAGACACAATACCTACTCTCGAAGCTTATAGTTTGTAGAAGAGACATGTGGTGTTTGTTCACAGGTCTAAAGTACAAGGTATAAAGTTGGGTTATGAGAGGCACACAGACACGGCTTCAGCAAGGGAGCAATAATTTTTGGCCAGGGAGGAGGTGGAAGCATTTGAGATGGGCTTGAAGCATAGGTGTGATTTCATATTTTCACATAACCAGTGTTTTACCAGGTCACTGATGCTGTGAAGTAAAGCATGTCACATTAACTGAAAAAACAGTAGTATTTTTCTGGCTTTGGCCCAGATCTACCATAGTGGCATTCTCAGAATCTTACAAAATCTGCTTGCCCTGATATTTTTTTTGGCAGTTGTCAGTTCTTAACCTTTGAAGATCACATCCTCTTTTGAGAATCCAAGAAACATATAGAAGCTATTTCCAGAAAAGTAAACACACACACAAACTAAGTTGCATGCAGTTTTCAGAAGTAGCCTATTCTCAGACTCCCAGAGGTCCATGGTATCTAGGTTAAGAATTCCTGATGCAGGCAGTCCCTGAAATGTGGAAGCCACTGGTGTGCAGAGCTGCATAGCAGGGCCACACTGCCAGAGCCAGGGGGACTCTCACACACAGAAGCTAACCTGTGTTCTCTGGAGTCCACTGTGCCCTGGTGCGGGCTGATCTGCAGAACTCGGAGGGCCAATTTTGGTGCCAAAGCAGCGCTCCTTGTTAGTGTGCACCCCCCACACACACACAGAGGACCAAAATGGGGAATGCATTTGTAAATAGTTTTAAAGTTTCCCTGATGATTCTGATACCTGTGATGTGTCCCCTTACACCCACTGCCTCAGGAGGGTATTTTGTGTGTGCCTCATGCTGAGAGACTCCTGGCAAGCCCATCAGACTTGCCCAGACAAATCTGAATCCTGGCTCTGAGCCTAGCCCGGGCTCAAGCTGAGACATCCCTCCACTCCACGTCCAAGCTGAATTAATATTGAAACTGGATGGCACAATAAGGTCACCAACAAGGAAACTCTACAAATCCGGCAGTTTACAAGTGTTTAAGAAACTATTTCTATACATAGCTTTATCGAGCAGTTGCTTGGTTGGAGCCTTTTAGAGTCAGGGATGTGACCTGGGGTTGCTGACTGGAAGTTGAATTGTTGGGATGTGCAGCTTCAGAATTGGACCAGCTTCTGGAAGCAGTGATTGGGGGTGATACCACATCCCTTTCCTATTTTTTATACCATTTAACAGCAGTGAGGTATTCCCTCAAGACCAAGGCTGGATTACCCATCCAACAGAGTAAGGACTTGCTTCAGATACCAGCACACCCCCTCCCACTTCCTGCGCTCACCTTACCAAGGCCATATGGGCTCTTGTCTCCCTCAGGTCCCGCTCCTCAACAGAAAATCGCAAATCAGGCAGAACTACAGGTACCTTTTTATTTCTAGAAGGCAATCTGCATCTTTGAAGACTTGAAGACAAACACCTAGTTCATAGACCCCTATCTTGCCAATAACTATTACATTTCTAACAGTTACAAATACCTCCTCTATGTGGGGGCTGGGTCGTGCACTTCAGAAAGGAACCATTTCAGGCGAGGTGGCGGCAGGGAGTATTCTGGGGAATGTGCAAGGGAGTCTTCCGGAGGCCCCTTGATTTGCCACACAAAGCACCTGTGCTTACTGTCCGTGACCCAGCCCTTCTGCTTGCCTGCAGTTTTCTTTATTTTTTTCTGGATTTAAATTAAATGTAAAACTTTTGCTGTCTAAATGTTGTCATTTGACAGAGAGAGAGAGAGAAGGCTTTTAAATCTTTGTGGTTCTAGTAATTTTCAGTCCCAGCATTTGCCCTGAAATTGTCAGGGCCGGAGAGGTCCCTCAATGGAGGCGAGGAGAAGAGGAAACAGGTGTCCCGGGCTGACTTCGGAGCCCAGCTCTCTTCTCTACGAATCGGGCACGAGCCAGGAGCCCCAGGGCAGCACCTGGAGGCAGAGGTGCTCACAGACAGGGTGCTGGGGCTCCCCACTCTGCACTGTACAAACGCTGTTAAAACAGAGGAATTTGAGGTTTGGGACCTGAATTGTCTTAAAGGACGGGCTTTTCTTCCTCTTCTTTTCTTTTCTTTTTTCTGAGTTATTACTATCTTTGGAATTTATTTCCTTGGAGGTTGGGTGGCAGCCTGAATTTGGCAGCTTTGAGGGCAGTGTGCTATTCCATTTGCTTTCATTTCTTTTTTTTTTCCTCTTAAAGCTTGGGACTTCGAGGACTCAGGGTGTTGCCTCATGAAGAGGGAACAGTTAAATCTGTGCTGAAACCTCTGGGTGATGGGGTTGCTGGATTCAACTAGGAGCTGCCCCGTATAGGACCACTCAGGGTTCAGGACTGGGTTCAATATTCACGGCAAATCAGAACCAAACAGAAAACCGCAACCAAAGGCAGAGAACAAATGAGAACGATTCACACCTCTGATTATCAAAATATCATTAAAAGGCAAATGAAAAACTGGGAAAAATATTTGACTCATTCATATGAGAGGAAACGTTTAATGTCGTTAACATGCACTTTCAGATACACAAGAAAATGAAGAACGCTTTGACAGAAAATGAGATAAAAGGTATGAACAAGTAATGCACAGTATAAGAAATACAAGAGGCACTAATCATACAAAAACGCTCACCTTCATTGGTAATAAAAATATAACTTAAGACAGAAATGTCACATTTTTATCAAATTGGCAAATGAAAAAAAAATAAACGTGTGGGTGAATACGTGGAGAGACGGGCACTTCTACAAGTCGCTAGTGAGCATATCCATTGGCAGAACCCTCTGGAGGGCAGTTTGGCCACGCGCATGAGAAGCCTTAAAATTGTGTACACTCCTTGATGCAGTAAGTCCACTGAAAGAAACTTAATATTGGGCTATTATCATGGATTTGTGTAAATATTTAGCTACAGGATATTGAATGATACATCTATACTCGTAAATATTAGGCAGGACTTAAAAATGATGTCATAGGTGTTTAATTATATAAAAGGGTATTCATGATATATCAAATTTTAAAAGTTAGTTAAAATTAACATGTAACAGTATAATCCAATTTTCATGTGAGAAAATGTGGAAGAAAAAAGAGTAAAAAAATGTCAAAAAAGAAAGGTTAAGAATTATAACCAGTGGGTTTTCTAGGGTGAAGGAATACAGATAATTTAATGTTGTTTCTTTTTTATTATCTCTATTTTCTAAATATTCTACAAAGAATATATTTTCTTTTCAAAACTGGAAAAATAACCCTTCAAATAGCTTTATCTACATAGCCAAATGGTGGTGTGTTTTCACCCTGTGAGGATACCAGTGCAGAACACTTACGGCTTCAAAGGTAACCTGGGCAATGAGCTCTGTCATTTTTAACATTTAAATAAGGAGTTTCTGAATTGGAAGCAATTTGATTTTGCCCTTGTGGGATCTAATGTGAAACTGTATCTAGAATCAAAAATTTACTGTGACTCTTGGACAAGTGAGTTAATCTCCTTTAAAATTAAAATGATATTCTGAGGAATTTAAAGTGCACACTGGTTAATGTAAACATGAAAATAAGCACTGACATTTGCAGAGTTTAAAAGTAACTGAGGACCCGAAAGCCCACACCACCAGTCAAAACATGAGAAACACAAATTGAGGGACATTCTACAAAATACTTCATAATTACTCTTAAAAAAATTTTTTTTAACCCTCACCCAAGGACATTTTTTTTTCATTGCTTTTAGAGAGAGAGGGAAAGAAACATTCATTGGCTGCCTCCCATACACACCCCAGCTGGGCATTGAACCCACAGCCTAGGTATATGCCGTGAGGGGAGTCAAACTCTCAACCTTCCCATTACAGAACAATGCTTACTCCAACTGAGCCACACCAGCCAAAGCTATAATTACTCTGTATAAGAGTTAAGGCCATGAGAAGCAAGGAAAGACTGTTCTCACAAGCTGGAAGATGCTGAAACCTGGCGACTCAACACAATGTGGTGTCCTGAATTAGATCCTGGAACAGAAGGAAAATAAGAATGTGGTGAAATCCAAATGAAGTCTGCAGTTTAGTTGGTAGTTATGCACCAATGTTGGTTGGTTTCTTAGTTTGATTAATGTAGCATGGTGATGTAAGATATTAACATTGCAGTGTGACTAACCATCCTTGTTTGCCTGGGAGAAGGGTTTCTTGGGACGTGGGTCTTTGGTGCTAAAACCATGACAGTCCCTGGAAAACTGGGATGACTGGTTAGCTCACCTTAGGGAGAACTAGGTTAGAGGTATATAAGAACTCTATTATCTTTGTAATCTTTTCTTTCTAAGTCTATAAATATTCTAAAACAAAAAGTTTATTAAAAATAACAAAATTAATTAAAAATAAAACACAAAATAAATTAGGGACAGCTGACCAATAATGCATAATAGCCTAAAGAACTTAAATATTCATGTATTCAATAAATTCATTTAAGTCCTACTACATGGTCAGTTTTCTGCTGCTCCCTGCTTTTGAGTGGACAAAGCATATACATCCAAATATACACTGCTCTTGCCCTGACTGGTATGGCTCAGTTGGTTGGGTGTGGTCCTGCAAAGCTGACGTCCCCTGGACCCATTTCTGGTCAGGGCACAGGTCTGGGTTGCAGGGTCAGGGCACATGGGAGAGGCAACTGACTGATGTTTCTCTCCCTCTCTTTGTCTCTCCCTTCACCTCTCTCTAAAAATAAATAATTAAAATATTTTAAAAATATATACACTGCTCTTCTTTCTATTATCTTACTGTTATATTTTCAGAGATATGTCTTTGTGGGGAACTCTGTGGGTTTATTAATCTGTCATTTATATGTGTTCACTTTTAATGTACATTAAATACATTTTATAAAGTTTCACTTCTTTCCATTCCATTGCTTTAGCATGGATTTTACCTGCCTTCATAATATTCTTTTCTAATCTTTCCTTTATTTGCTCTGATTTCCTCCTCAAAAATTTCCATGATTAAACTCCATTCAGCTCCTTACCTTGTACAGACCTTATGCTATTTTAATAGTCTTTTCACCATCAGTATCCTATGATTCCACCCATTTAGAAAGTAAGCTATAATTTGCACGTGGGAAAACTTACTTACTCTTTAGTTGCCATTCTATGAATTTTTGACTACTGTACTAGATTTTATTTGACTATGTAGTTGACTAGATAATTTGACTATGTAGTTCAAATATTTTTCTGTTCATTCTTAGTAGACATTGAATTCATCAATAAACATAAAGATGACTTAAAATACTTTATCTTTGACTATGTCTATATCAGTTATAATAAATGAAATCCACATTAAATTATTGCTAATTCCCTAAATATCCCTTTTCACCTGAATCCAAGATTCAGAATTATGAAGTTTAGCTTCGGTGGATGACAGGACACTGACATATTTTGTACAAAATTATGAGGGCAGTGTGCTATTCCATTTGCTTTCATTTCTTTTTTTTTCCTCTTAAAGCTTGGGAGTTCGATGCATTAAATTCCAAAATGTTATGATTTAATTTAAAGAGCTGGCATGGACTCACATTTTATCTGCCTCAGTGATGTGAGAAAACCTCTGGGTCTAAAGACAGATATCAGCTGAGGGAAGCCCTGAACCAATTACTTGGGATAAAGCACCATGAAAAGAATACTGTACAGAAAACTAGTCTAGAAGTTAGAGAAGTATGGAATAGGGACAAACCACTTAAGTAGATTAAATGTTGACTTTGATATCAAAGTGTGGCATAGTTTGGAACTGGATGGTTTACAAGGCTCCAGAGATCAAGGTTAGAACCACTTTTATTCATTCTACATGTGAAGACTTAGAAGAAGGAACATGTGGTAAACTGGTTATACAAAACCAGAGGGAGGGATAGTCACTACAGAGAAGGAATGAAATGATGACTCCGGTAGACGAGGAGCAGAAGCACACAAGTGGTTTGTGCAGTTCAGCGTGGAGGAGGCATGAAGTAGAGAGATGATCTCACAGTAAGGTGAAATCAGAATGTTAAAAACTGGCTAAAATGTAAAAACTCTGAGATGAGTGAACAAGCATACTAGAAATTAAAATAATTCAAATGCTATGAATAACAGAAATATTGAACCATAGAATTTAAATATGAACTTAAATATTAATATTTTAAATTTAAAAAATATATATTTAATACACTAGACTAAGAAAATAACTCACTGGAGTATATATAATTAGAGCAAAAATAATAACACACTGTCGAGGATGATAGAACCCTTAAATAATGGGTAATAAAAAATATATAAATTATGGCTAGCTATCAGTACCAGAAATATTTTAAATTAGGTGGTAGGGTCACCTAATTTATTATTAGGCTTTATAATTTACATATATATTATATATATTTTATATGTATCAAATGGCTTATAATAAAACATTTAAAGATTTCCTTATAAGTTTTTGATCATTTGTTCAGCTGGTGAATACTAGTTTTCTGGCCTCTTTACAATGAACAGGTCTTATTTCTAGCAGTTTCTCCATTAAAATAAGAAGTCTGAAACCTCAGTCCTAATAGAACCCAAACTTGTGGCTTACTGAAATCAATGAATTATTCAATAGATATTTATTGATTATCTTCTGTTTGCTCAACACCGTAGAAATGTTCCTTGAACTCTTTCAATAAACAATATGCCTCCTTTGATAAAGCATAGAAATCTAACATTTTCCTTTAATATCTGAAATTCAAATAAGTTAATGTCATCGCTTAAAAAAAAAGGCCCCAGTGGGACAAATGAAGAGCTGTTTTGCTTGCAAACCATATCACGCCCCTTCTTTGAGAACCACTGCCTGTGAGCCAGCAAGGGTGAGATGTGCTGTGCCCAGAATGCTTATGATTGAAACGGTGGTGACAAGGCTGCCATGAGTTAAGTGCAATATTAAGGGTGCCTACTCTTGAGTGTAATGGAAAGTTAAAGGCAAGGGAGTTATGGATTGCCGGAAGCAATGGCTTTATGGAAAAAGAGGTTAAGACTTGAAGTTTAAAGCCTTGTTAGAAAATTACAATTGTTAGAATTTGCATCAGCACTGTGGGTGTGGAGGGTGGGGTGGAGGAGAGGAATGGACAATTCTGTGTGAGGGTGAGATAACTTGCTCAGAGGTAAGAGTGGGTAAGTATCAGGCAGAGGAGTTGCCAGAGAGACCCTTGCTTTGGTAGATCATGGGCACCGCTAATGTTTCTTGAGCAAGGTAGAGGAAGATTAATTTGAGGGCAGATGCAGCACAGAAAGTCTGGAGTACCAAGTAGAACTGCAGAAGTCCAGCCAGGGCAAAGCATGCTGTGATCTCTTTCAGGAGCTGATGCCCAGCATTCCTGAATTTGGAGGGAACTTTTTAATGCACCTAGTGTACTTTAGACTTTGTTATTTCTCTTCTATATTATCTGAATTTGTGTATGTTTCCATTTTATCTCCTAATGGGATTATTGGCTTCTTGTGGGTAGGGGCCATGCAGAGTGGGGTTCAATAAATTTTGTGATTTCAATGAATGGGTGGCTGAGAGGGATTCTGCAGGAAAATGTGTTAGCACCTGGTAACCAGCTGTCAATGGAGAAAAAAAAGAGGGGTGTGTGAAAGGTAATTGCAAGTCTGGGAGTCTGAGAAAACAATGAAGACATTGTTGTCAGAGACAAGAACATCTTAAGGGAGAGGGGAACTGGTTCTGTAGAAAAAGTTATGGGTTCAGCTTTGAACATTCTGAGTTTGAAGTAAAAGTGAGACATTCAGGAGGGATTTACAGCGCTTGAGGATATGGAACTGGAACTCTGGTGGCAACTAAAGATAAGATTTGTGGTTGAATTTAGAGATAGGGCTGAAGTTCCAGGGATGGTTGTGTTTTTAGGGGATGAATTTACAAAGAAAAGCTCAGGGAATCAAAAACTGAGTCTGGAGTATGGTTCATATTTAGAGGCTGGAAGGAGGTAAAGAATTCTTAAAGCTTCCCTGTCCAATAAGTTAGTGACTAGCTACATGTGGCCCTTTCTGTTTAAATTAATTAAAATTAAATAATTGAAAATTCATGGGGGGGAGGGGTAATAAGGGGACTAAATGGTAATGGAAAAAGAATACAATAAGGATTAAATTAAAAATTCAGTTCCCTGGTCACACGAGCCACATTTCAAGTGCTCCAGAGCCACACGTGGTCAGTGGCTACTGTAATGGACAGCGCATACAAAATGTTCCCACCATCACAGATAGTTTTATTGGACAACATGGCAAAGATACGGAGAAATATTCTTTGAGAAGAAACCAGAGAGCAGATGACCTTTCAAGGGACGACAGAGTTTTAGAGAGGAAATGTTTATAGTGTTAAATGTTGAGAAGAGCTGAAAAGGAATGAAAATTAGGGTGGGGGATCCATGGATTTGGCAATAAGAAGTCATTGGAAACCATTAAGAGAGCAATTTTAAGTAGCATGGTAGGACAGATACTGGGTGTAGCATTAAATTAGGAAGGCAGTAGGCAGCATGTTATTGAGAACTTGGATGAGGAAAGGAAAGAAAGAAGGCTATAGAGGAAACTCCGGAGTCACATGGAGGGCTTTGAAAGATGGAAAGACTTTTTGCTGTTTGAAGAGAAGTGAACAGAGGCCTGTGCAGATGGTAAGGGCTCCGTCTAGGAGAAACTCCATTTCCCTCTGTACTTGCACAATCAACAATAATCAAAACATTTCACTTCTGGTCAACAATTGTGTGTGCTTATTCCTACACTGAACAATTCTTCAACACTAGCTGGGTGTCCTATAATTCAATGAAGTTCTGACACTCTCTACCTGAATCTACCTGGAATTAGTGTCAGCTCTCCCAGGTTAAGGCAGGGGTATCAAACTCATTTTCACTGGCGGCCACATCAGCCTCACGGTTGCCTTCAAAGGGCCGAATGTAATTTTAGGACTGTATAAATATAACTACTCCGTAACAGTTAAGTGAGAGCTCGGTGCCGCCGCCAGGTAGAAACAAGGTGCTGGCCGGATAAAACAAGGTGGAGGGCCGGATTCGGCCTGCGGGCCTTGTGTTTGCCACCTGTGGGTTAAGGGCTCAGTCCTAGAAGACTGCCTCCAATTCAGACACCAATCGCAAATCCTGGATTGTCACCACTACTTCTGATCTACCAGCTATAAACTGGGTTCCCACAAACCCACCCCTGGGGTTGGGTAATTTGCTGGAATGGCTCACAGAACTCAAGGAAACATGTTTACCAGTTTAGCATAAAAGATACAGATGAACAGCCGGATGAAGAGAAACATATGGTGAAGTATGGGGAAGGGGTGCAGAGTTTCCACATGCTCTCCGGGTATGCCACCTTCCTATCACCTTCATGTGTTCAGTAACCTGGAAGCATTCCAAACTCCATAATTTAGGGGTTTTTTTTGGAGACTCCATCATGTAGGCATGACTGATAATAAACTCATTTCCAGGCCCTCTCCAGAGGATGCGGGTAGGACTGAAAGTTCTAACTTTCTAGTCATGGTTTGGTCTTTCTAGGGACCAGCCCCCATCCAGGAACTCACCCAAAGTCGCCTCATTAGTACAAAAGATGCTCCTACCATCCAGGAAATTCCAAGGGATTTAGGAGCTCTGTGTCAAGATCCAGGGTCAAAGACCAAATATTTGAACAAAAGCTGCACCTAGTGCTCTTATTGCTTCGGAAGTCACGAGAGTTTTCGGAGATTTGTACTAGGAACCAGGGGCAGAGACCAATATATAATTTCTATTATTTCACAGACTCCCCAACCCATGCCCTGCACTTGCTTCTCATTTGAGCTCTGGGTTCAAATTTACAGTAGTCTGTTGGATATATCATGGATATCCTGCTGGTTCCTTCAACTCAACACACCTAAAACTGAACTCGTGATTGTCCATCCCATACCCATTCCCATTTTTTACATTCTTTATTCCAGCTCATCTTTCCAGTTACTAAAGCTGAAAAACTTAGTCATGTGTGAATCATTCTCTCCCTGCCCTCCACTCCTTAGGTCAACCAGTTTCCTGAGCATGCTTATTTTGCTACCTCTGCCATGGACTCATTTATTAACTTATTCACTTTGTTTTTTTTAAAAAATAACAATTATGAAGTATTTCAGGCAAACATAGTAGTAATAGAAAATGATACCATAATAATATCCTTAATCTAGTTTAAGGAAACCTTTCAAATGCAAAGCCCCTGGGATACTCATTCAAATCTCATTCTCCTGTCC
This sequence comes from Carollia perspicillata, assembly GCA_004027735.1. NCBI lineage: Eukaryota > Metazoa > Chordata > Mammalia > Chiroptera > Phyllostomidae > Carollia > Carollia perspicillata. The sequence goes on from PVKM010006215.1 coordinate 19,979, forward strand.
ACACCAAGAGTAATCACCATTTAAAATTCAGCATTTATCATTCCTGTGCAAGAATTTATAGCTTTACTCTACATATATGTATCCACATATAGTATAGGTCATAAAATTGTATGTTTTAAAACTTTATATAAATGGTATTATACTGTTTATTCTGCTATAACAGCTTTTTTCAGTCATTATCTTTGAGATTTATCCATGATGAATAATTTTTATTTTAAATATTGTTTAATGAATAGAACATAATTTATGAATCATTGTGCATTACACTATATGTACACTAAATTATATATTACGACTCTATATCACACACACCTGTGTGTACAATTGTATTTACTTTTTACTCCTCTTGGGCTGAAATGGAGTGATGTCATGGTGCAGCATTTCAGCCATTTTAGGGATAATTGGAAAAATTCTGTTCCTTCAAAGGCAGATAAAAAGTTTTCAATGTTCTTATGGTTCTACCCAACTTTTTCCTTGCCACCTCCTTTTCAATTTTCCCCTTCCTCTTGTCTTCTGTAACTAGGCCTTGGGTATGGCTGGCTCTTTTGGAACTAGTTGGTGGATTTGTCTGATTTATAGGATTAAAGGATAGAAACAAATTCTATTATAAGACAGAGATTGACTCATGAAGTATAAATACACTTCATGCTGAAGGTTGTTTCTCATCATTTAAGGACACCGCACCTTTGTGGCATCTAAGGTTGTCTACTAAATAACCGTAGGTCATTTATTAGAATTGTTAAGTAAAGCTCCTTGGTAAGTTTGCTAACTAAGATGATTTCTAGCATTCTATACTATTCTAAGAAGGGTAATTAACATGACACTTTCTAGCATTCTACATCCTTCTAAAACAGATTAACAAAGTGTTAATATGTAAACCATCTTTTCCAGAAAACTGCACCAACTCAGAAATCTGTCAGTGGATTAAGCTTATTGACATGAAAATGACTTCATGTGTGTTATGGATAATTAGAAAATTCGGAATACCTAGGGATGTCATAGCCTGGATAAGAGAATGGGATTTCTTGAATTATGAAAACATCATGTACCATGATGATATCATTGCTATGAAGCTTGAATGAAAATGAGGGTCTAACTCATTTGGGAAATGTGATCTTGAAAGAGGTGAACTATTATGAGGTCAAAGAAATTTTATCACACAGTATTTATTGGTTAATTGTAATTTTCTAGCCATCCTTTATTTTCCCACAAGGTAACTGTTGATAATCTTTCTGCTTAATATTAAACATCCTCAACATGTTAGGTATTGGTTAGAACATTCAAAATACATGATCCCTAACACGAAGAGCTCACATTGTAAAAGAATTGCTTTAAAGACAACCTCACATCAATATGTGCCAATTTAATCCATTTTTTCTTTATCTTTTTATTTTTTACATAGTGGGTAAGTGAATTTCTTAAGCGGACCATTGAAGCACACTTGGTATGCTGACTGGTGAGACTGGTACATGTGTGTTTGAATCTGCCACATATTTGAAAATAGTAACAAGCAAATCCCATAATCTTGCTGAGCCTCAGTTTCCTCACCTATAAAATGATAAACCTATGACACTTAACCCCTAAGGCTCTATGGGGTAAAGATGGGAAAGAGCTCACAAATAGTAAGCGTTCAAAAATGTTACCCCTCCCTTATGGTAGAAAAAGAAAAAAATAAGCCCTGGCTGGTGTGGCTCAGGGAATTGAGTGCCAGCCTGTGAACCCTCAGGGTTGTCTGTTTGATTCCGAGTCAGGGCACATGCCTGGGTTGTGGGCCAGGTCCCCTGTTGGTAGCATGGGAGAAGCAATTGGTCAATGTATCTCTCACACATCGATGTTTCTATCCCTCTTTCTCCCTCTCTTCCTACTTCTCTAAAAATAAATAATCTTAAAAAAAAAGACAAGATATGGCTTTTGAGGTATACTTTTGAGAAAGTAGTGAAGATAAGGAATATAAAGGGGTTATGTTGTTAAGTATTCCTAGTCAATGTCAGTTAGAATGCTTCTAAAATACAGTAGTGATTATGTAAACAGGACAAACTTGAAGATTCCTGAAATCCAGTGTGAACAGGTTAGAGACCCGGAGGTGGGGGGGGCAAGTCAAAGGAGGGTAACAATAACAGAAACAAAAGTTATCTTAAAAGAGACATTGACTTAGGTAGAGCTATACAAAACTGCCACCTTTCTAGATAAGAAGTGGTTGAATATTGGCAATTTCACGTAGCCCACTTACTAAATCCTCAGGAGTGAAGAAGAGCAGTAGGGACTGACTGGGAAGGAAGGCAGCCCTTCAGGTGTGGTGGAGACAACTAGGGCTCTGGTCATTTTTAATACAGAATGGGTAGGCTCTTGCAGATGTGAGCCAAGCATTATTTAGTGGTCTCTTCTCTTTGTAGAGAAAAAGGAGGTTGAAGATGGGTGGGAGTTCATACAGGTCTATAGAAGTCTTTAAAGCCCTTTGATATTCATCAGTTTCCAAAGGATTTAAGAAAATTTACAAAAACACATGTAAAATTTAAAAAAAGTGAGGATAAGGGAGAATAATGTGACACTCAGATACTCCTACTGTGATGTAAAGAGTGGCCAGTACAGAGCTTCCTCAAACCATCTTTGGAAAGGAGAAAGTATAAGTAATTTCCAGCACAGTGCTTTTCTGATTAGCAACTGCAGTTCAGGATTCCTATGTAATGTAGCAGTAGGTGCCATTAACAGGCTGACTTCTGCTTAGAAAACAGGTAGCTTTTAATTAATATAAACTGTATTTCAAGATTTGACTATAGTACTGGAATAGCTAAGAAAAGGTATTCTTTCCAGAAACTGTTTCCAGCCTTCTTGATATTCCATGGCAATTATTCTTTGAAGTGTGGTCTGAGAGGGTCCTATGAACCTGATTTTGATACTTTTGGCATATGTATCTCTTTACAACACTGCATTAAAAGCAGAATTGTTAACTTTGGTAAGTTATTTTCTCTTTTCAGAAAGCTTAGATGAAATATTTTTACGTTTTGTCAGAATGCTCTATGGACCAAAAAGGTCTCAAAATGACTTCATTTTTCAAGTAGCATCAACGAGGAAATGAATTGACTTTTTGCGGCCAGGTACTTTGCTCTCTATGAGCTGCTGGACTAAGACTTTGTACAAGGGGCATGGAAGTAGTATGCTTAGACCCATAAAAACACATGCCTTTTCCTGGAAAAACATCTGAGAAAAACTCTCCTTTGAGAGCTATTCTCTAATGAACACATCCATGTAAGAAGAGTGACAATACTGAGTTCCTTCCCTCTTTCCAACTTGTTTTCACTAGCCCTCTTCAGCCTCCAATCTCTTTTTCTATCCACTGCCCCTCCCCACAATCAGCTTATTCTTTAAAATTTTCCTTTAATTTTAAAATGTAAAATAGAACAGATTTTCTACTACTTACCTTTTAAAGTGATTCGTCAACTTAAATATGACACTAAAAGGCCTTACTTTTGAAAGACATCAACCCAATTCTTGGAGTCATAATTTCAAGTCTTGTTTTTGCTTTTTTGTGATTTTTAGGTCACTTCCCTGGAAGTTCTACCTTTTGTACAATTAAGTACCAAGTAACCAAGCAATTTTTCTGACCCTATGAGTATAGGTTGAAAGTTTAAGTGCTTTAGAACTGAGATGCAAACTCACAAATGGATTAGTTCTATTTTAGTTGGCACATGCAAATGTAATTCAAGTGCTCCACTTTACAACCCTATCCCCCCTGCACAACTTTGTCCACAAAATATAATAATCACAGTAATTGGAACACTACTAATTCTTGTTGGAGTTAGATTTCTATGAAAAGGCTATCATGGACATCATTTCCATCTCTTCAATTTAATCTTTCTTGGCAATTAGATCTACAGGTTAATAGGCAGACAAAGATTTCTCCTAGCTGACAAAACTTACACGTAAAACATGACCATTTTCCTCCCGAGGATGCCAGCAAGATATCAGGGGTGCCAAAGAGAAAAGGAGTGGTAACCTAACCAAGTAAGTGAAACGAGATTTTAAATTAAAGTGTAACTAAAATGTTCCAAGGAAAACAATACTCGCTGAGATTCACTATTTTAAAAATGTTGGCAAACGTTGATGGGTTTTTTCATGTTTGACTTGTTACCAAGACGGTTAAGAAGCAGGGAATGATTATGTGGCTGGATTTTTTATGAAAAGGATTCTGCACCCTTGACTATACATACACACCACGTATTAAATGAAATATACTTAAGTGCTGTTTTGGTGCCACTGGCAAGAAGGAAAGCTCTGCTCTATCTGAGGTGAATTATCTTTTTTGTTTTTAAATGCTGGACCCCAGGCTATGTAGAAGTGGGAGATGAAATGGAAACCTGGGGCTACAGGGGATGGGACGGAGATTGCTGGGACTGTGAATCTCTGTGCTGAATGAATGTGCGAGAGAAAATCCTCCTCCAGCCTCGGAGGGGGTGTCTCCCCCAATACCAGCTCCCTCCCCCCGGGCTCGCGGGGCGGGTCTGGTTTGCTCAGTAGCAGCAGCGGCCGCAGCAGCAGCCCCAGGCCTGAGCGGCGGCGGCGGCCTTCTGGCCATGCAAGGAAGCGGCGGTTCCGAGAGCGCGAGGCCCTGGGGAGATCCGGCCGAGGCTGCTGCCGGGATGGAAGAAGCGTCGAGTGGAGCTGAGCCACCTGGGACAGATTTGCTCCCCAACTTATCGAGGCCTGGTTCGAGTGCCTGCGAGGTGGAAGAGGCCTACGCTTCGGGCCTGGCAGCGGCAGCCGGCGTGCGAATCCGGCACAGCGGGGTAACTGGCGGGCCGTAGCCGCTTTCGGAAGCCTACGCCGCCAAGGCCGCTCATTGTCTCTCCCCTTCCACCCCGGGGCAAACAGGAAGCGCGCCTCCTAGCCGAACGACGGACGAGCGTCCAGACCAATGAGCACTGACGACAGAGAGCGCGACGGCGAATGAACGCGGAGAAGAGGGGCGGGACTTCCGGGCAGGCTGTCACCCTCTTCCCCCCTTTTGGGCTGGAGGCTCCACCTTTTGTGTTTCCCGCACAGTCAATCAAAATAGGAAAAAAAAATCCCCGGACCGCTCCGGCCGTGTCCGCCGCCGCTTCCCGCATCCTCTCCCGCCGCCGCCGCCTTCGCTCCTCACCATGTGTAAGGCGGCGGGGAGCCCCGCCTGAGGTGCCCTAAACACACTATGACCGGTACGTAAAGCCAAGAGCAACCCTTGCTGCTGCTGCCGCTGCCGCCGCCGCCGACCACAGCCAGCCCCGGGCCGTCGCCGCCGGCTCCGGCCCCGTGTGTGCGACCGAGTGTCTGTGAGAGGCAGAAAGCCGCACTCCCCTTCGCCTCCCTCCCCTCCCCGCCAGCTACCGTCCACCCCTCAAGCCCCAGCAACGCCGTGTCCCTGCCGGGCCCCGGGACGGGCGGCCGGGTCCGCCGGGAGCGCATGCCCCTGTGTGCGGGCGCGGGCGGCGGGCGAGCGTGTGAGTGACTGACGGTGCGAGAGGAGCGAGCGCGAGTGAGAGCGAGCGGCGCGAAGGGAAAGGGGAGGAGAGGAGAGGAGAGGGGGCAGGGGCAGCGCGGGGAGGAGGAGGAGGGAAAGAGGAGGAGGAGGAGGGTTACAGGCAGCGGCGGGCGGGGGCAGCAGCAGGAGGGGAGGAGGGAGCAGCCGCCGCCGCCGCCGCCGCCGCCGCCGTGGGGCGGGTGGGGGAGGGGAAGGGGATTCGGTCCGGGCTTTCGGAATAATTTCGACTCGGCCCGCGGGCCCCCTCCCTCTCCTCCACCCGCCTTCCTCCCCTCCCCCTCCCCCCCCCGCGCTGTGCCTGCAGCTCCCGAAAAGCCCGTGAAACAAGAGGAAATGGCTGCCTTGGACGTGGACAGCGGCGGCGGCGGTAGCGGCGGCGGCCACGGCGAGTATCTGCAGCAACAGCAGCAGCACGGAAACGGCGCGGTGGCGGCGGCGGCGGCGGCAGCGGCCCAGGTGAGGAGCGACTGAGCCCCGGGCCGGCTCCCCCCTCGCGCCGCTTTCTCCTCCCCTCGCTCTCCCCTCCCTCCGCGCCTCTCTCCTCCCCTCCCCCCGCCCCGGGAGCTGCCCGCCCGAGGCGCCAACGCTCCGACCCCGCCCGCTCTCCCCCTCCCGCAGCCTTTTTGTGTATGTGTGTGAGTGCGCGCGTGTGCGTGTCCGTGTGTACGCTCTCCCGGAGGTGGGTTCCGGGCAGAGGGTGCAGGCCCGGCGCGCAGCCCGCCGCCCACCTCGGTGGAGCGGGTGTGCGTGCGAGCGGGAGGACGCGAGCAGGAGTCCAGGAGGAGGAGGAGGAGGTGGAGGAGAGCGCGGGCTGGCGCTGGTCCGGGCGCAGCCTGCAAGGCCCGAGTCGCACTTCCTGTGTGAGCGGCGGCCCGGCCCTAACCGCCACCCCCTCCCCCTGTCTCTCTCTCTGAACCCGCCCATCGGGGGTAGGACACTCAGCCGTCACCGCTCGCTCTGCTGGCCGCTACCTGCAGCAAGATTGGGCCGCCATCGCCGGGCGACGAGGAGGAGGAGGCGCCCGCCGCAGCTGGGGTCCCCGCCGCAGTGGCCGGAGCGGTAAGTCTCTCTCTCGCGCGCGCCGCCGGCCCCTACCGAGGCCCGGCGCCCGCCATCCCGGGCCTGCGGCGCTCCCGCCGCCCACAAGGCCTGCCGGGCGCCCGCGCCTTCCCGGGTACGGACGGATCGCGCAGCCTGGGCTCCCTTTCCTGCTCATTCGCAGCCTGTTTGGATCAGAAGCCAACTCAGGCTTTCTCTAAATTGTCACTGTGGAACCTCGTTCCAAAATCACTACAAAATGAAGTCTGAGAGGGTGGGGGTGGAGGACTCCAAAATGGATGTTTGAGCAATTCATATCACTGCTGAAAACTCCTTCGCTGAACACTACAAAATTTTCAAGCACAGCCTATCGGCCATAGATAGTATCAACTACAGAGGCAGCAGTGTGTTTAGCTTTTAGTATTTTTGAACCCGGAGCTTTTTTTCCTGGAAGTTACTAGATATTACTGATTTAAACCGTAAATCGTTAAAAAAGAAAAAAGGAATGAAAGTTTACTCTTTGAATTATCCTTTTGTATGCAGGAGTGGACACTTTTTGAGTGGCTTTTCAATGGCTATTATATTGTTGAATTTTAGTTTTTGCAGACTAATTTTGCAGTAATTTTTCACAAGTGGAATAAGTGAAACACTCAATTAGCGACTGTTGAAGTCGGTGAAGTGACTTAGATAACACTTAGGCTTCTGAAATTGAATATGAATACGAATGATAAGAATAAAAGTACATGTAAGAAATTGTACTTTCATGCACGCTAATGCACACCATACTTAAACAGTTGAATTTCGTTGGCAGCCATTATTTTCATTTTATTGTGATTACTGGCCTGATAGGACATGGTTGGGATCCTTTTTGTAGTGTTTTTAGTGTGTCTGGGGCAGGGGGAGGAGCTGATCAGGGGTTTTTTTATCAGGGCTTAATTCATATGATCTACAAAACAGTTTTTATGACTTATTTGTGAATTTCATATTTGCTTGAATCCTTGCTGTTGCATTAGTTTAACACATAGATGTTTACTTATTAAAGTAATTGAAATCATTCTCTATCTTTTTGAGGTGATTATAGGAGTTGATTTTGAGTTAGTCACTGTAGACAATAAAGTTTGGTATTTGATCTAGTCTGCAGGTAATTCTTAATATTTTTAGGCATTAAAAGTGAAGCTAAAGTTAAGCTGAATTGTTAAATATATTTGTAATTTTAGTACTTTAAGTTATATTCTAGAGGGATGTGAATGGTTTTAGTTTCTTAAAAGTACGACTTCAGGTCTCAAGTGCTTTTGTAAGTAGATTAAAATGTTAAAAGCATAGAATTATCTTGTATGAGGCATTGTTACTTTTAAACAATTATGGATTGGTAACCTTTTTTATTATGTTTCTCTAGTTCTACAGTGCCAAGAAAATTGGAACCACTGTATAAGTAAAATTGTAAATCAGATTGCTTCTTCTTTTTAATATTTCTAATTGGAACAGAACACTTCTTGTAACGGCAATTTACCAAGTTTAGGTATCAGCTCACTGATGGGGGAGGGGAGAAGTAAAGGAGGAAGTTATGTGTGAAAAATATGTATATGTACATGTATGTGTGAATCTCAGCCTTGGGAATTGAATATGATCTCCAGTGTAGCCTACTGTGGCCATATATCACATGTAGGAAAGTTGTTTACATGCTTTTTCAGCTTCTCTTCCTCTGAACTACCAGGTCTCTGTTGATACATATTTCCCCCTAGATGAAAATGAGCTAGAATCAGTCGGACCATTTTTTTCCTTTGTATGTTTGGTACCTGTGCATAAAACTTTTCACTGAGTAAAATTGGTAAGACTGGCTTGAATGTTTGCCTAAGCAAATGGGATTTTTTTTTTCCTGTTGAAATGAATTTCAGATATGTACATCTCAGAAAATGACAGAATTGAAATGATTTCATGGGCATTTTTTTCCACTTAAAAATGTGCTTAGATAATCTTTACTCAAATTACTGGGAATCTTGAGAAGCCTGTAGAGAGTCTTTTGTAGCTGTGTTTTTAAAAATTCTATTTTGGAAGAATTTTAAATTTACAGAAAAGTTGCAAAGGTGGAACTGAGGGTTACCATACACCATTCAGCTTCCCCTAATGTTAATATAGTCATGGTATGTTTGTCAAAACTAGGAAATCAGCAATACAGTATTAACTACAGACTTTATTCTTATTTCACCAATTTTTCCACTAATGCCCATTTCTGTTCCAGGATCCAACCCAGGATACACCACATTGCATATAGCATTGTTGTATTTAAAGTCAAGTGAAATGTATACATATATTTAAATTTTATGCCAGTTTAGGATTTGATACATTAAAAGGTCACTGAAAAGCCAGTCACCTGCTCTGGAGATTTGCTTTACATATTTTGAATTTAGAGTTTGTTATAATATGGTATGGGTTCATCCTGGATCCTGGCCAAGAATGGACACCCTCAGTACAGTACGGAATGGGTCTAATTACAAAGCAGTCTCAGCTGTATTGCCCTATTAAACATGGACTCCCAAGGTTGGTTTGATGGCAAGGCTCCTTTGTACTTCACTATTACAAGTTGTGTAGTTAATTTTTGTAATAAATCGGGAAATGGAATAGAGTAGACCTTTATGCATTATCAGCTTGTCCATTTTGCATTTGTGTGTACTTGTGGATAATTATTTCATTTGTACTGTAGTGTAATAAACTGCACAAGGAAACATCAAAGTTTTTGCCTGATCTTCGGTTCAGGTAGTAAATTTAGTGGTCATTCATATAGTATATAAATGTCGGTGAGCTAAAAAAAAGAATGATAGTTTATTTTAAAAAGATTATTTTTATTGTTACTTAATATAAGACCTACATTGTCTTTGTAATGACTTTATTGGGTAATTGTTTTTATTTGAAGTCTGTTGAGTTCTTTAGTATTCCTTGAAGATTTTAAGAAACTTGAGTACTTGCCTAAGAATGGTTTTCCTGCTTGTTTCCACTTTAGCTTTTCACTTATTCTTGTTTCTGGTTACACTCCTTCCTTGCCTGTTTTGTCTTTCATAAAGCCATTTGAAAGACAAAACAGGCAAGGCAATAATACTTACATGAATAATTTCATAAAAGTATGATTAACTGAGAAGTTAATACTTTTCAAATGCTATGCAATAAGTAGTATGAATTTTTTCTTTTTCCCTACCTACAGGTATTATCTGAAAAGGTAACCTCTTTTTTTTTTTCTCTGACCCCAACTTGCCCTGACTCCCCATTTTTATGCCTGGTTGTACTGGAGAATGCCTTTATAATGAATTGCTTTGGCAATGTCCCAGGGCTACTCTTGGTTGTGGTCCTTTTCACTGTGATTATGTATTTATTTATATGCAGAGGGAGCCTTAGAGTACCTTCAGTTAACAACTTTTTGCAATAATGCCAGCTTCCATGTTAGACAGTATTTTGTTTGTTAGTTGTCCAATGGGAACATTAGAATTACTGAGAGAAATTCTGGTGGGTTTTTCTTTTAGTGTGAGGCTTATGTAGAGGGTTGTCTTGAACCTAAACCGAGTACTAGTTCTTGCCTGATTTACGTGATTTTTTTTTTGTCTCTCTTCCTTTGTACACTGTATAGTGTTTCCAAATAGCCTGACAGCAAACGTTTTTATGGCTGTCTTTGGTCTCAGATGATTTTATAATTTGTCCCTTTCCCTTTTGGTATTTAGTGTAGTTTACATCTTCTAGTGGTGTGCTGCTGATGAAATTTCTCTTACAAATGAATAGTCTTAGTAGGCTTTGTAGTATGATATATTTGGGTCTTTTCATTGTGGAATTATGGAAATAAATAGTACTAAAATCGATGTTTTTTTAATAGAAGACTAGTTATCTCAAAGTCAGTTTTATTGATCCATTCTTTCTATCATTTTCTTTGAAATCACTTTAAAGTATGATAGCTTTAACTATTCATTCAACAAATACTTGCTAATCTTTGTGCCAGGAATTACGCAAGGCATCTAATGGATATTTTTCAAATCTATTCTTAAAATCTTAGTAATCATAATGATGCCTTAGGATTACATAGTGCTTTATAGTACAGTATTTTGTAGTTTGTAAGGTACTATAATGTATTGCCCTACAAAGTAATATTTTCCCATTTTTAATGTAAGAAAATTGAGTCCTGCTCTAAATCACACACAATTCTACAGGTCTAGCTAGGACTGAACTCAGTTCTGAGTTTTTTCCTCTCTAATGCAGTATACTTCTCTTCCCCAAGTATAACCTTAGCTTAAATCATGAAAGTGTAGTTTTCTAATTCAGTGTTATCCACTATTCCATTAAGAAAAAAGCAAAAAACACTAAGTCTTTTCAAACTATAAATTATTTTATTAAAGAAAAATCTTTTTTATTGTTTTTTCTTTCTTAAATTATCTCCTCCTGTTCCCAGCTCCTCCTCACCTCCAACCCCCAGGTTTGTGCTTCATCAGTATTTTTATAAAAAAATATTTATTTTTAGAGAGAGGGGAAAGGAGGGAGAAAGAGAGAGAAACATGGATCAGTTGCCTCTTGCATGCCCCTCCAGCTGGGGATCTAGCCTGCAACCCAGGCCTGTGCTCTAACTGCGAATTGAACTGGTGATCTTTCAGTTCACAGGCTGGCACTTTACCCAGTGAGCCACATCGGCTAGGGCAATTATTTTTTATATATGGTTTTCACTCTAGGTTTACTCAAAAAAGTTTAAATATATCCTTTTGTCCTAAATTTGGGGATTTCCCCTTTTTTTAAATTTCTTTTTGGGGGGTTCCCTTCAGTTAGTTAGTGACCTGAATTGTTGGAAAAAGTGGTATTACAGTTTATTTTTATTTAGCTTCTCAAGAGGGAGGGGCGGTACTCAGGTGATATTTACTTAGAACTGTCATTTGAGGAGTTGTACTTCCAAAGACTTTCTTGACTAGAAAGCTATTCAGTAATGGTTGAATACCTGCCCTTTATATTGTAAAAAGAATACTTTTTAGCTGTCATAAAATAACCTTTTTTTGAAGATGAAAAAGGGTTTAAGTGCCAGTATTATGAAATTAATTTGTATATGACACACTATATTCTTTCATATAAGTTGAGTAATTGTAAATTTAATGCTGCACAGAAAAAAATCAGCAGTTGATTCTTTAAAGGTGACTGATAGATAACCTTAAGGTAAGGATTAGATTTTAGGTATACTTTACTGCAGATTTCAGTATAAAGTATAGATTTACTTTTACTTTATTTAAAATATCAAGAGACTGACATGAAATGTGAATTGTTAACTGGAATATAGGGAAAGATGACTTAAGCTTGTAATTTATGTTTCAGATAGAAGTTGAATGACATTACTTTATGTCTGGTGCTTCATTTTAATAACTTAAGTTTGATAAGTTTAAAAGATTGTATTTAAATGGTTATTTCAGTTCAGGGTTAGATGTTTGTACTGGTCCCACAGTTTCTCTGCCTTAGTTTATCTTTATAAAACAGATCTGATTGCACCACTTGCTTAAAAACCTTTTATAGCTTTGATTCACTATCTGTAGGATAAAGTCCAAACTCTTTAGCAGGAGCTACAAAGCCATTTACTACAGGCCCTGATAAAAATGTCTAGTTCTGTTCTCCATTACTTTTTTCTGCATCTGAGTCTTTTCTGGATCCTCTCTTGAACACCATACTACATGTTTCTTTTTGTCTGTGAATTTATTGTTGTTATATCTTTATTCATGCTTCTGTCTGTATTTCCTAATTGTCCAGAATGGATTCTTAAATTTTATTCTAAGATTACTTTAAATAGCTCTTATGTAAAATCTCTTCAATCTTCTATGTTCTCAAATAGCATTTTGATCATGTGGCTAGTGTACACCACTATTCACATATACAATGATCCCTCACCTATTGTGGGAGTTACATTCCAGAGACCCCGGCGATAGGTGGAAATCTGTGAAGTAGCGGAATTATATTTGTTTTATTATTTATATATATTTTAAGGCTTTATAAACCCTTCCCATATTCCTGTAAACCTTTTCCCACACTCTTATAAACACTTCATATGCTCTTAAACACTTTCTACACTCCTAAACCTACGTAATTTTAACAACATATAAAATTCTATGAGTACTCATCAGAGAAGTCGTCCTTCGCTATATTGCGATTCACTTACTGTGGCCTCACTGTTCTTTTATTTTTTTAAGCTGCAATACAGTGAAGCCACAATAAGTGAACCGATACAGCGATATAGGGAGGGACGACTGTAGTCCCATGTATGTGTATGGCTGCTTGGCTAGATTGTGAACCATTTGACAAGAAAGATTGTATCTCTTGCTTACTCATGCTTATTTCATCTTGATAAGCACAAATATCTTGAATTGAGTCATTAATAACTGTGGTTTATCCATTTAAACATATACTTTTAACTGTATCTGCATGAAAATTAGGCAGTTTCTTTAATAAACTTTTTATAGTCACAGACCCCTTTTGAAAATATGATGAAACTCTAGGTTATCTTGCCTCCCCCCGCATTCCCACTCCTCTCCCCAATTGCGCTTTGTACTTTCTCAAAAAGTTTATATGTTGCTTTAGAGGATTCAGAGATCTTTGAAACTCAGGTGTGGATCCTAGGTTGAGAATGCTGGGTAGATATGTTTATGTTCTTCTCATTGTCTATTGGTATGTGGCATTTTAGGAGATCACATATAGATCTAGAAGGAAAGTGGATCGGAATGGTTTTATTTTGATGGTGAGCAATTAATATAGGGTAGGGTCTCATTCTCCATGTCTTAGTGGGAGGCATTGTCATATAGTATTTTAAGAACCTGGGTTCTGGAGTTAGACTTGGCCTAGTCATATATCTTGTTTTTGCATTAGTTATATGATTTTTTTGTCCCTCGATTTTCTCATCTGTAAAATGGGAATAATGCTAACACCTTCCTTTTAGGATTGTTGTAAGGAATAAATGATAAAATTTTATAGATCCTGATTATAGTACTTGCCATGTAAAAGAAGAGCGCAAATGTTAGATATTACTGTTATTATACACTAAAAAAGGAATCTGTCCTTTAATATTGAGATGTAGGATTTTATTGCTTTTTGCTTTCCTACATTGGTATTTTTCCAGTATTGCTTAATCTGAAATATGGGGATGATACTGAGATTCTACCAGGTCACAGAATGCAAAATGTGTATGCCTGGCACTTTATTCCAAACTTTATAAATAGAGTAGTAGGTAATGCCACAGTCATCCTTCAGCTCTTAGATTCTAGAAAAACTTTTTGGATGGGGTGACTTTCCCATGTCACAGGGCAGTAACCTTTCCTTACTAAATTTTAAAGGTGTCATATTTTTTTAAGTAGTTCAAGGAAAAAGTAAAGGATTGCTAATAGAATATCCCTAACCATGAGTTTGCACTGGAGTGCATTAAGACATGCCATAAAAGAGTTAATGTAATTGATTGATTTAAGGTTTATACTAATAATATACAAATCTCAATTTTTCTAATTCAGGTGATTTGATAACACTGCATTGTTTCTTTTTTCTTATGTATAATGCATCTGATTAAGTGATAATTTTTAGTGCATTGTATAAATTTTTTAACTCTTTTCAGTATTTGAGGTGTGTCTGGTTTGAGCTGTTCATAATTTTTTCTAGCCACGTACATTTCTTTATTTCTAACTGTATAGCATTAGAGACCATAGATGAGTGATTAAAAGATTAGTTTGTGGCCCTGACTGGTGTGGCTCAGTGGACTGACTGGACATCATCCTTCAAAGAGAAAATTGAGGGTTTAATTCCTGGTCAGGGCACATGCCTGGGTTGTGGGTTTGGTCCCCGGTTATATGTGTGAGGTAGTCAATCCTTGTTTCACTGCACCCCCCCTCCCCTTGCCTCCTGCCACCAAAAAAAAAAAGTTTTAGTGTATGGTTATAAAGCAAAGACTGTATTACAAAGCATTTTTTGTTTTCTTCATCCAGACAGGTGATTTGGCTGCTGCACAGTTAGGAGGAGCACCAAACCGATGGGAGGTTTTGTCAGCCACACCTACAACTATAAAAGATGAAGCGGGTAATCTAGTACAGATTCCAAGTGCTGCTACTTCTAGTGGGCAGTATGTTCTTCCCCTTCAGAATTTGCAGAATCAACAAATATTTTCAGTTGCACCAGGATCAGAGTCATCGAATGGTACAGTGTCCAATGTTCAATATCAAGTAATACCACAGATTCAGTCCACAGACGGTCAGCAGGTTCAGATTGGTTTCACAGGAACCTCAGATAATGGAGGTATAAATCAAGAAAGTGGTCAAATTCAGATCATTCCTGGCTCTAATCAGACCTTGCTTGCCTCTGGAACACCTCCTGCTAATATCCAGAATCTCATACCACAGACTGGTCAAGTCCAGGTTCAGGGAGTTGCAATTGGTGGTTCATCTTTTCCTGGCCAAACCCAAGTAGTTGCTAATGTGCCTCTTGGTCTGCCAGGAAATATTACCTTTGTACCAATTAATAGTGTCGATCTAGATTCTTTGGGACTCTCAAGCAGTTCTCAGACAATGACTGCAGGCATTAATGCCGATGGACATTTGATAAACACAGGACAAGCTATGGATAGTTCAGACAATTCAGAAAGGACTGGTGAGCGGGTTTCTCCTGATATTAACGAAACTAATACTGATACAGATTTGTTTGTGCCAACGTCCTCTTCATCACAGTTGCCTGTCACTATAGATAGTACAGGTATATTGCAACAAAACACAAATAGCTTGACTACTTCTAGTGGGCAAGTTCATTCTTCAGATCTTCAGGGAAATTATATCCAGTCGCCTGTTTCTGAAGAGGCACAGGCTCAGAATATTCAGGTTTCTACGGCACAGCCTGTTGTACAACATCTACAACTTCAAGAGACTCAGCAGCCAACCAGTCAAGCCCAAATTGTGCAAGGTATTGCACCACAGACAATCCATGGTGTGCAAGCCAGTGGTCAGAATATATCACAACAGGCTTTGCAAAATCTTCAGTTGCAGCTGAATCCTGGAACCTTTTTAATTCAGGCACAGACAGTGACCCCTTCTGGACAAATAACTTGGCAAACATTTCAAGTACAAGGGGTCCAGAACTTGCAGAATTTGCAAATACAGAATACTGCTGCCCAGCAAATAACTTTGACGCCTGTTCAGACACTTACGCTTGGTCAAGTTGCAGCAGGTGGAGCCTTGACTTCAACTCCAGTTAGTCTAAGCACTGGTCAGTTGCCAAATCTACAGACAGTTACAGTAAACTCTATAGATTCTACAGGTATACAGCTACACCCAGGAGAGAATGCTGACAGTCCTGCAGGTAAGTCTTAAGTCATGTTGTACCATAGATAGGTTCAGTGATCTGTTAATATGTTGGGAAATTTTTTGCTTTGGGTGTTTAGCAGTATCTCTTTATCTTTAAAGGTGATGAGAAATTGCCCTGTTTGTATGAAAAGTAGACATCCAAGTGCTTTTCAAATTGTTCTTCATTGAAACTTTGTGGTTTTTGAAGTCAAGGATTTATTTCTCCATCATGTCAATATATTTGTAGTTTTTCCTTAACTCAGTTTTGTATTTGTTTTCTCATTTGATTGACATTACAGATCATTACAGAATTTTTATTTGGCAGGTAAAGTGTCTTGGTTGTCCTTGGTGTGGTGTAAGCTAAAGTGTTTTCTGCACTATACTGTATTTGGTCGGGGAATCTGGTTGGCATAGTAAAAACCAGAAAAAAACCATAAAAACCATAGTAAAAACCATGGTACTGGGAATAAAGATTATTCATGCTGTCTCAGCCAGTAGCTAGCTATGTGATTTTGGCCAAGTTACTTTTTCTCTTGCAAACTCTGTTCCTCATCGTGTAAAATTGGGTTGTTGGACCAGGTAATTGTATCAAGGGTAACTTCCAGACCTAAAATTCTTTGGTTCCATGTTAGTTTATTCTTCTAAGTGTGTAGTGGGCATTGAACTTAGCTGTGCTGGACATGTTGTTATTGATAGCATGGGCAGAAATTTCAGAAGTCTACTCTTTGAATAGAAACAAAGAGTTGTGCAAGAATTAAATAGTATAGTTTTAAAAGAAATACTGTCATCATTACCTTATTGTTATTTATTTAGATAACAGTGTATGAATGTTTTGTATGCTAAATCCTTACTTGCACTCTTATACTTTTATTTATTTATTTATTTTTTGAGATTTTTAACCTTCCAGTAAGACAGTGATTCTAAACTCTTAAATTGGGACATTTGAAATAATTTATTGATATAATTTTTATTACAGTAAAGACTACCTTTTTTTTTTCTTGAGAAATTTGTGATACATGTTTAGAAAACTGGAATTGTCTTGAAGCCTTAGGTCTGTCCTTCGAAAGCCTTCAATTGATTTTGAGTCTAGTAAAGCTGTGGTTTAGAGCAGCAGTTCTCCAAGTATGGTCTTTGGACCCTTGAGGGGATCTCTGAGACTCTTGTGGTCCTTGATGTCAAACTGCTTTTCATAATAATACTACACAAGTTATTTGCCTTTTTTATTGTGTTGATACTTTCATTGATGGTGGCTATAACTGCTTGTATCTTAGCACAAATCAAAACAGTGGCACAGAACTATCCTAGTTGTATTTTATGACATTGCACTTGCAGTTAAAGAAAATGTGTTTGGCCCTGGCTGGGTGGCTCGATTGGTTGGAGTGTTGTCCCATGCACCAAAGGATTGGGGGTTCAATTCCAGCCAGGGTACGTACCTAGGACACAGGGTTCAGTCCCTGGTGGGGATGCCTTTGAGCAAAGGCAACCGATTGATGTTTCTTTCTCACATCACTGTGTCTCTCCCCCTTCTCTCTAATGTCAATAAACATTTCCTCTGGTGAGGATTAAAAAAAAATAAAAGAGAAATGCGTTTCACTGAAGAATGACCTTGTTAAACCAGTCAAAATAGTTATTTTTACTAAATTTTAACCCTTGAGTGCTGCTTTTTTAAGAAAAATAATAGCTTTATTATGGTAAGTCACATACCATAAAATTCACCCTTTAAAGTTTTCACCTTTTAGTTATTTTTTAATGTAGTTACAGACTTGTGCAACCATCCCCACTAATTTTAGAGCATTTTCATCACCATTCCCCCAACCCCGTACCTATTATCGGTCACTTTTTTTTTTTTAATTGTTTTTTTTATTGTTTTTCAGTATTAGCTGTCACTCTTCATTCCCCTACCCACCTTAGCCCTTGGCAACCACTAATCTATGCATTTGCTCTTCATATTAATGGAATTCCATTTCATATTAATGAAATCATATAATAAATGGCTTTTTGTGTCTGGCTTTTTTCATTTAGCATATTTTCAAGATTCTTTTTGTGGTCAAATAATATTCCATTGTATGAATATACTCCATTTTATTTATTTATCTGTTGGTGGACAAAGTTTCCATGTTTTGGCTATTAGGAATAATGCTGCTATGCACATCATGCGTATACAGGATTTTTTTATGTGTGTGTGGACAGTTCGGTTTCTTTTGGATATATGCTTAGCAGTGGAATTGCTAGATCGTATGGTAACTCCATGTTTACCATTCTGAAGAACTTTCAAAGTGGTTTTCCAAAGCGACTGCACTTTGTACATTCTCACCAGCAATATATGAGGGTTTCTCTACATCCTTACCAATACTTATCATTGTCCTTTTTGATTATGGCCATCATGAATGTTTTCGACTTGTGTTTCCTGCTGGCATGCCTTTGTAATACTTTTTTTGTGACAAAGAGTATGCTTTAGTAAAGTACTTTGTGATTGTATTACCAAAAGAATACTTTCTTTCAGTTGTGTAGCTGTGTGAGTTGCAAGCTGAACCAGATGATATTTTCCGTGAAACTACTTGAAAGAATGACTGACAAGCTATGGTTATTGGGATACTCCGTATTTAAGTGACAGATATTTTCTTTAAAATAATGAATTGAATATTACTTAATATTGTGTATTTAAAGGAAAAAAACCTGGCAGTATTTGTTGTCAATGATAGAATTTGGGTTTTATAGTGAAAGCTTGAACTTTGGAAAACTTGAATCTACGACTATGAACTTGATAGTGTGTTAATGAATACAGTACTTTTCTGATGATATAGTGATATCAAATAGATAAGATGTTTTTGGATACTGTAGTGTAATGGAATGTGCTAACATTTGGAAGATCTATATGATTTACTCAGTGAACCAGTAGTTTTCACATGACCTGCTCATGTTACAAAATCATGCATGGGTAAAAGATCCATTTAAAATTAGAGGTAGACCAGTAACAAACATATGGAACGTTTACCAATATGGTTTCAGATTCTGCATTGCAATAGACCTTTATGAAACATACTTGTCAAGTTTGGACAAGCATAAAAAAGAAGACCTACAATTCCTTTTCCAGCCACATAATCTTTGTGAGACTAGATACTTTGAATATGCTTCATCCCAAACCACATATTGCAATAGATTGAATGTAGAAGCAAATACAAGACTCTAGTTGTCGTCTTTTAATCTGGACATTAAAGAGATCTGCAAAAGTGTAAAACATGGTCTCTCTTCTAACCAACCTTTTATTTATATTTTTGGAAAATAGTTGTTTTTCATAAAACATTAATTTGTGTTAACATGGAATTTACTGTTTTTAAATCAATTAAAATGTAAATTTCTCTTATAATTTAGAAAACAGTAAATGTCACAATGTATATTCTACATGCACAAAAGCTTTTTGGGGACCTCAATAATTAAACTCTTTCTAAGAGTTTAGAAAGAGTCCTGAAACTGGAAAGTTTGAGAACTACTGGTAGAATGACAGATTTCTGTAGACATAGAAGATAGTTTTTAGAAACCAGTTTTTAACGTTTCTACATACTTAAGGTTATGGAGTTCTATATATTGGGTTGGCCAAAAGTTTGTTTAGTTTTTTTCATAATTAAAGGACACATTTTTTCATTTTCACCAATAACTTAAATGACTTGGATATTTTGAATATGTCAGCTGTTTCCCACTATTGGCTTCCAGTGGATAGATAGAGGCCAGAGGTGCTGCTAAACATCTTCCAATGCATAAGACAGCCCCACCGCAAAGAATTACTTGGCCAAAATGTCAGTAGTATCAAGAAACAGCACTTTGTGCATACACTACACAAATCTTTTTCTACGTTTCAGTTGGGCTTTACCTTTCTTGGAATAATAAAACATAACACGCCAAAAATATTCTGTATTTTCTTCCATATTCAGTATTAAAATGGCCGCACAAAAATTCACCAGTTTTGTTAAACATTTATTTATTTATTTATTTATTTATTTATTTATTTATTTATTCACTCACCCATGCATTTATTTATTTGTTTGTTTATTTATTTTTATAGAGAAGGGAAGGGAGGGAGAAAGAAAGGTAGAGAAACATCACTGTGTGGTTGCCTCTCATGCAACCCCTACTGGGTACCTGACCCATATCCCAGCATGTGCCCTGATTGGAATCGAACCAGTGACCTTTTGGTTTTCAGGCTGGCCATACCAGCCAGGGCTGTTACGGTTTTTTCTTAAAATGCAAACTGATGTGACAGCTGTAACAATACAATCTAACAAAATTGTTTCTAATGAAGTTCAAAATAACTAAGTATGACTAGAGCCATCATATTGAAAAAACTAAACATACTTTTTGGTAAACCCATTGTGTTAGAAAAACATCTTTAGAGAATTTTTGATTTTGTGGATTTATGTTGGTCATGAAATTAGACGGGTATAAAGCACCAAGTGTTTCGGTACAATAACTTATTTCTAAAATACTATCAAAATAGCAATACTATATGAATTAAATGCAAAGAGGAATTTAAAAAGGGGTAATTTAGTTTATTGAATATGGCAAGGAAAGGTAAAATAAAGAAGCATTCCAGAAGGCCATTAAATTTGAATTTT
Source organism: Carollia perspicillata (assembly GCA_004027735.1). Classification (NCBI taxonomy): domain Eukaryota; kingdom Metazoa; phylum Chordata; class Mammalia; order Chiroptera; family Phyllostomidae; genus Carollia; species Carollia perspicillata. Next base: position 40,453 of record PVKM010006215.1, read on the forward strand.
GTCCCAATTTAAAGGAATTAGGAAAAAGAGAAAATAAAAGTTAAAATGCTATAATGTACACAGCAGCATATTTAGTAATAAAAGCCAAGAAATTTTAATTTGGGGGATATTTGGTAATAGGGAAACCATCCCTTGGTGTATAGTCTTTCTGATTGACAAGAAGGAAGATAAATTTAGGATTTTTTTCACCTGAAAAGCAGAGTAAAAATTTAATCTGTTATGGCATTGTATGCCCAGATGAAATACTTAAAACTTTCACATCATTGGTTTGCATTTTTATTTTTAGTAAATACGGAAATAATGTAACAATTTTCCAAGATACACGAGAATGCATATTTTGGGGCCGTGGAATTTCTTTGACTTCTAGACTCTTTCTTAACAAAAATGACCTTTACTCTAACCTGTTCTAAGCAGTGATTCTGACTCTGGGTCCCTCATGAGAAGGATACGGCACAAGCCTTTTATCCCTTAGAAATCAAACGCACATCTTTCTTGGAATGTATGTAGAGCTCATCAGTCCCCAAACTTCAGCCCCACTCATTGCTTACATTTCTATTAATTTCTTGCCCTTTGAGAATGGGTGTTGTTTTAGAGAACTTGTTTTTTATTTTTACTTTGCCATTGTTGTGTATTTGAAACTGGATGGGAGGAGACAAAGTATGAATTTACATATCTTTCCAGTGTCTTTTCTAGTTAGGAAACTTCCCTAAAATTCAAGCCAAGACTTAGTCTCAAATTTTAGTTCTCTACTACAGAGCTTCCCAACCTCTGTCTGAGGACTGGTACTGGCCTGGACTGTTGGGAACTGGGCCACACCCCAGGAGGTGAGCCTGAATGTAATGTGTTTGAATCACATCGAATCCATCCTCCCACCCTGGTCCTTGGAAAAATTGTCTTCCACGAACTGGTCCCTGGTTTCAAAAAGGTTGGGGACCACTACTTTACCAGATTTTGTTTTATCTAAATGCAGATTTATCCTTTAGGATTGGCCATATTTAAAATGCAATTAGGTATTTCAGGTAGGAAGAGACGTTTATAGAAATCCATACTTACTTAAAAGCAAAAAAATGTTTGCTTTTCTAAACATTCTAACGTTTAGAAATTCTCATTATCCATGGAAATCTGCAAAGTTGTGGACTAATGGGTAGCTATACTTTTTAAAATTAGTGAGAATGGAAGCACTACAAAAAATTGAATTTTTAAAATTGTATACTTAATTGCTTAAGTATTAAAAGGCAAAAGGGAGAGGTTTTTTATGTACTCCTTTTGTGTAGGTACTATTTAGGTATTTTTAGAAATATTATTTTACATAAATTTTCTTGCAGTAATCCTGTTACTGTTTTGATATTTGGGTAGGGAAGGAAACTATCCCAAGCCTTCACAACTAGTCTTTGTTTTTTTCCCCTCACTATACCACAGTGACTTGGTACTTTGTTTAATTTACTTCAGTAGTGTGATTTTCTTCCTTTTTTTTTGTAGTTATTTTTGCTTCAGTATTTTTCATTTTGGGGAAGATACTAGCCTTATGTTCTTTTTTTATGGTAAATGGAGGAAAAGTCATCTGAAACATTTTTATTAGCAATTCTAACAGAATACGTAAAGTCTTTATTGGTTTTACCTAAGGCCAGAACAAGTAATACTAAAAAGCCAGACCTATTGCATGGAAGGCAGAAGTATATGGTGGAAAATGCAGTCTTAGAACTAAATAGTGGGGGGGGGGGCAGCGTGTGAATATGATCTATGCTGATTTAAAGTAATTGGTAGATCTTTTAGCCCTCTCATACAATTGGAGGACCAGCTTAGCTATTTTTTATATAGATTTAAAGTTTTATCATTAAATATAACCTGAGGATATTTTAGATAGTGTACAGTGTATTCAGCTTTGTTTCTAATTCTGAACTCATTAGGGAATTCATATATATATGCATGCCACCTCATAGGAATTTCAGTAAGAGTAAAGTGAATGGCAAAAAGAGAACACAGTATTTGCTGAGATAACGGCTGAGAATTTTCTTGTGTTGAAATACAGTTCACAGGTAAAAATTTTACTTCAGTAAAATTAAGATAAATCAAAACAAGTCCACCCTTGACTTATAATGAAATTACAGAGAAAGAGATAATCTTACATTTTAATGCACAGAAAAAAAACCAGATTACTTACAAACTTCTGTCAGCCACACAGATGCCAGGAGATTGTGTAATAGTATTTTCATAGTAATGTGAGAAAATAACCAGCAGCCAAAAATTCTATATGCACGTAAACCCCTACTCAATAATTAAGGTATAATGAAGATATTTAAAGTATTCAAGGACTGAGAGTTTATTATACAAACACCCTTCCTAAAGTAACTACTGAGGGTTAATTAGAAAAATAGACCCAGATGAAATGAGTGGGAAATGGGGATTTAATAGAGGTCAGAGAAGTCAGTAAAAAATTAATGATTCAACTGACTGTAAAATACCAGTAACTTCAAAAATTACAGAAAAATTCAAAAATAAACAAAAGCAGAGAAATGTGTAATGAGCTTTAATATAACTACCTCACAGCTTCAACAGTTACCTACATTCTGCCATTTTTGTTTCCTCTGTTCCGCCATTTAAAATTTTATTTTTGTTAGAATACTTTAAAGTAGGTCCCAGACATTGTATAATTTTACCCCCAAATTCTAATGGATTGGTTTCCAGTGTGTGGTCTCTGAGTCCCTGAAACCCTTTCATGTGGAGGTCGTTGAGGTCATAATAATAATAATAATAATAATAATAATAATGTATTAAACATACATAAAGTGTAATAATACTAAGATGTTATTTGTTGTGGTCTTACCTCAGAAGTAGTGTACAGAGGAATTTTCCACAGGCTACATGACGTGTCATAACATAACAGATTGAATAATGACAAAGCCAGACATTAGATTTGCAAAAATGTCAACTGTTCTTAACACATTTTTTGAAAATACATTTTTCATAAAAAGATGCTACTTATATTAACATTTAGTTTATTTTAACATTAATGCATCTTTAAAATTATCTGTTATGATTTCTGATATTGTGAATATTAATAGATATATGTAGTTATGTACACAAAGGCCCTTTGAGGTCCTCAAATTTAAATTTTCTTTTCATTTTTTAAATATATTTTATTGATTATGCCATTACAGTTGTCCCATTTCCCCCCTTCATTCTCTTCCACCCTCCACACCCCCTCCCACCCCCACTCCCCCCCTTTAGTTCATGTCCACCTGTCATAAGTTCTTCAGCTTCTACATTTCCCACACTACTCTTGCCCTCTCCCTATCTTCTCCCCACCGTCTATGCTACTTATTCTCTGTACCTTGTCCCCACCCTCTCCTCCCACTCCCCTGTTGCTAACCCTCCATGTGATCTCTATTTCTGTGGCTCTGCTCCTGTTATAGTTGTTTGCTTAGTTTGCTTTTGTTTTAGATGTGATTGTTAAATAACTGAGTTTGCTGTCTTTTTACTGTTCATATTTTTTATCTTCTTTTCTTAGATAAGTCCCTTTAACATTTCATATAGTAAGGGCTTGGTGATGATGAACTCCTTGAACTTGACCTTATCTGAGAAGCGCTTTATCTGCCCTTCCATTCTAAATGAAAGCTTTGCTGGATAGAGCAATCTTGGATGTAGGTCCTTGCCTTTCATGAGTTGGAACACTTCTTTCCAGCCCCTTCTTGCCTGTAAGGTCTCTTGAGAAATCAGCTGACAGTCTGATGGGAACTCCTTTGTAGGTGACTGTGCCCTTATCTCTTGCTGCTTCTAGAATTCTCTCCTTCATTTTAATCTTAGCTAATGTAATTATGATGTGCCTTGGTGTGTTCCTCCTTGGGTCCACCTTGTTTGGGACTCTGAGCTTCCTGGAAGTCTATTTCCTTTGCCAAATTGGGGAAGTTCTCCTTTGTTATTTGTTCAGATAAGTTTTCCACTTGTTGCTCTTCCTCTTCCCCTTCTGGTACTCCTATAACTCGGATGTTGGAACGTTTAGAGATGTCCTGGAGGTTCCTAAGCCTCTCCTCATTTTTTTGAATTCTTGTTTCTTCATTCTTTTCTATTTGGTTGTTTCTTTCTTCCTTCTGGTCCACTCCATTGATTTGAGTCCCAGTTTTCTTCCCATCACTATTGGCTCTCTGTGCATTTTCCTTCATTTCACTTAGCATAGCCTTCATTTGTTCATCTAATTTGCGACCAAAGTCAACCAATTCTGTGAACATCCTGATCACCAGTGTTTTAAACTGTGCATCTGATAGGTTGGCTGTCTCTTGGTTGCGTAAAAGTATTGGCTCTGGGGCTCTGAGCTGTTCTTCTGTTTGAGTCATTTTTGGTCAGGTGGCACCTGTTATCTACGGGTGGCAAAGCCTCAGGTGTTCAGCATGGTGGGTCAACCCAGTCGCAGGGTTGTGACGCTGTCTGTGGGGGCATGGTCAGAGAGGGAACAATGTGTTCTGTGCTCTCTCAGATTTGCGTCCCCTCTGCTGCCTCCCACACACAAACTGGGCCCCCCTGGAACTGGTTCCCAGGTGGGCAGGCCTATGCACACTCCAGGATCCTGCGA
>PVKM010006216.1:0-45013 GCA_004027735.1 Carollia perspicillata
CTGTAGTGATGGGAAGAAAACTGGGACTCAAATCAATGGAGTGGACCAGAAGGAAGAAACAAACAAACAAGCAAAAAAGAATGAAGAAACAAGAATTCAAAAAATGAGGAGAGGCTTAGGAACCTCCAGGACATCTTTAAACGCTCCAACATCCAAATTATAGGAGTACCAGAAAGGGAAGAGGAAGAGCAACAAGAGGAATACTTATTTGAACAAATAGTAAAGGAGAACTTCCCCAATCTGGAAAAGGAAATAGACTTCCAGGCAGTCCAGGAAGCTCAGAGAGTCCCAAAGAAGGTGGACCCAAGGAGGAACACACCAAGGCACATCATAGTTACATTAGCCAAGATTAAACTGAAGGAGAGAATTCTAGAAGCAGCAAGAGATAAGGGGACAGTCCCCTACAAAGGAGTTCCCATCAGACTGTCAGCTGATTTCTCAAAAGAGACCTTACAGGCAAGAAGGGCCTGGAAAGAAGTATTCCAAGTCATGAAACACAAGGACCTACATCCAAGACTGCTCTATCCAGCAAAACTTTCATTCAGAATGGATGGGCAGATAAAGTGCTTCTCAGATAAGATCAAGTTCAAGGAGTTCATCATCACCAAGCCCTTACTATATGAAATGTTACAGGGACAGGAAATGTTATCTAAGAAAAAGAAGATAAAAAATATGAACAGTAAAAGGACAGCAAACTCACAGTTATTAAGATCCACACCTAAAACAAAAGCAGACTAAGTGGTCACCTAAAACAGGAGCAGAGCCACAGAAATGGAGGTCCCATGAAAGGTTAGCAACAGGGGAGTGGAAGGAGAGGGTGGTGAGAAGGTACAGAGAATAAGTAGCATAGACGGTGGGGAGAAAATAGACAGGGAGAGGGCAAGAGTAGTGTGGGAAATGTAGGAGCTAAAGAACTTATGATACATGGACATGAACTAAAGGGGGGGAATGTGGGTGGGAGGGGTGTGTAGGGTGGAGGGGAATGAAGGGGGGGAATGGGAGAACTGTAATGGCACAATCAATAAAAAAAATAATGCTCCAGAAAAAAAATAAAATAAAAATAAAAGTCGTGCTTACTTTAAAAACAAACAAACAAAAAAAGAAAAAACAAAGTGATCACCCTGGTAAGTCTATCACCATACGAAGTTATTGTGATACTTGGCATTTCCTAGGGTGTATTTTACAGCCCTGTGACTCATTCATGGGATAAGTGTGCGCCTCTTAATCCCCTTCACCTTTCCACCCATCCCCTTGCCACCCAACCCTCTACCAATTATCTGGGAGGATTTTTTTGTATCTATGAGTCTGTTTGTTTTGTTTGTTTGTTAGTTCAGTGTTTCAGGTTCCACATATAAGTGAAACGATCCAGTATTTGTCTTTTGCTGACTTATTTCACTGAGCATAATACCCTCTAGGTCCATCCGTGTTGTTGCGAATGGAAGATGTTGTGCTTTTTCATGCTGAGCCATAATCCCCTGTGTGTTGGGGGGTGGTGTGTGGGGAGGGTGTGCGTGCGTGGGATGCGTGTGTGCGTGAGGGGGTGCATGGGTGCGTGTGTGGGTGTGTGTGTGCATGTGTGTAGAACTACTTCTTCATTCACTCATCTCCTGATGGGCACCCAGGCTGCTTCCACATCACGGCGATTGTAAATGATGCTGCAGTGAACCCCAGGGTGCACATACCTCTTTGAATTAGTGTTTTGTTTTCCTTGGATAAATGCCCAGAAGTGGAATTGCTGGATCCTAATTGTCTCTTGTTACAGCCTTTGTTTTAAAGTCTGTTTTGTCTGGTATCAGTATTGCTTTCCCCGACATTTTTTTGTTTCCATTCCCATAAAACATCTTTTCCATTTCTTTACTTTCAGTCTGTGTCTTTCAATCTGAAGTGAGTCTTATGTAGACAGCATATGTAGGGGTCTTATTTTCTTTTTCTTTTTTTAATTTTAAAGACACATTTATTCAGCATCATGATCAGATTATTACATTTAGCAATCAACAGCTTGGATGCAAAACATCTAATGAAAACTCTTTGTCAGAACGTTTTCACTTTCCACAGAACAGAAACGAAAATAACCTGTTACATGATTAGTCACAAGCACCATCTTCGGGTTTTTCTGCCCGTTCACGTGAGTGTTGTCTGAAATGGCCATTTTCCTTTTTTAGACCTCCGACTCTCTGTTTCCAGACCCTCAACTGTAACCTCAGTTAAAGGAGACCAGGTGTCAGTCATAATAAATTCAGAGTGCCGTAGTGCACCCGATTCATAAAAACCGGGTATATTAACATATGGTCTAAAGTAGACAAACATATATAATCAAAATGCAAGTGTATGTGCATATTGCTGAACAGACGAGCTACCTAGCACCATAAACCCATCAGATCTCTGAAACAAAGCAACTTGGGAGAGCAGGCCTCTTCCTTGTGGCCGCGATCCCCGAGCCTGGGTTGCACCACAGCTGCATTCTCTTCAGCTGTGGAATGTGGGCACAGCCCTGGGGCTTGACACCCTGCGGTGTAGACTTTCCACTTGTATTACGTGCTGCTTTCGTCTTCTCTCTTGTTAAATGCCCTTATTCCAGAGATTTCGAACCTTTTTCATCTCATGGCACACATCGACTCATTACTAAAATTCTACGGCACACCAAAAAAAAAAATGTATTGCATTGTTTGGGATCTGACAAAAATAGATATGACTTTGATTTATTCATACTGGACAGCTATTGTTGCATTGGCTTTTGTCATTTCTGTATTTGACAATTTAAGGGAAAAGAGGTCAGTGCCCCTGATGAAATAGTCAGGTACTGCATGTTTTAAAATTTTCCTATGCCCAGGCTGGGTGGCTCAGTTGGTTGGAACACCCTTTACACCAAAAGGTTGGTTTCAGTTCCTGGTCAGGGCACATGCTTAGGTTGTGGGTTTGATCCCCCGTCAGGGCACATACAGGAGCAATTGATTCCTATCTCCCTCTCGTTCTCTCTCTTCTCTCTTTTTAAAATCAATAAACATATCCTTTGATAAGGATTTAATTTTTTTTTTTTTTTGCTGCACACAGGTTGAAAAATCTCTACTTTATTAAATAGAAGGAGAATTAAGCTGTGAAATTACTTTAGATGGGGAATTTAAACCCACGTTAGTGAGGATATTAGGACTAAAACTGGAGTTTAGGACCAGCAAAGAGCCTTCCTTGTAAATCTGAAGAATGTTCCTCATTCGCTTTGCTATTTTAGGAAAGAATAGCCGCTAGTGACACCAGTGTGCAGAACCAAGGTTAAGGAACCCCCAAGATGAGACTGTGTTTGCTGCTGGTAGAATTACCAAAGGTCTGTGTTAACGACCCACCCAGTGATAACTGCCGAAGACCACAAGAGCTTGTCAGAGCCCGGATAACGTTCTGAGACCAGCGGACCGAAAGGAGCCTGGAGCGCGAACGCAGCGCCTCATTAGACTCTGTTTTCCATGACGGAACGTTTTTCTGCCACTAGAGGGAGTCCGGATTCCACAGCACAGACAACGGACCGCCTTTTCAATCCGCTAGAGGGCAGTGACAGCCACACTCTCAACTCGGAGACTTTGCTGCGCCCTTCGAATCCTCTCCTGATTCCAGCCTTGGTCGTACGCCACACCTGCTTGGTCCTAAAGCCACGTTGGACGCCTGGGCTGGAATACTAGAAGGTGAAAAACTTGTGAGAACCCAGATAAACCCCGTTGTCAGTCCTCATTCTACATAATTATCAACTCATATTCCTTGCTCATGAAGTTTGTTAACTTTTAACAGGTGATTGGGACTGTCTATATTTAGAGGATTGCCTAGTAACCAAAGCTGCAGGAGACAGTTTCTGTCAGAGAGCTAACTTTGATACACCCTGACTCTAATATATTTTCCTATCTGCCTTCTTAATATTCAGTTTGCTTTACTTTTATCAAGGGATTTTTTTAAATGGGAGGATAAGTAAAAAGTAGACATTTGTAAAACTGGAACCCAGTATATATGTATTGGATTCTATAGATATATATATAGGGAATATGTATTATATATGACATATAATATATAAGGATATGTATGTGGTAAGACGCTTTTTTTTCATTCATAGAATTGTGTGAGCCTCACATGAAGCAAGGTATTGAAAATTTTCTGCAAAGTGTTCTCAAGTGTTATGCAAATGTAAGGTATTATTGAGGTACCCTTTATATTTTAGAGTTAAAAACAATATTTGGGGGAATATGATAATTGTAAAACAATTCAAAGAATATTCAAAATAATAGAAAGGAAAATAAGTCTCTCAAAATCTCATTATCAAGGAATTACCACTGTAAATATTTCACATGCTTTTGGACATCTCTGCATGCACGTAGATACATATGTATATAAACATATTTCCAAATGAAATTATATTATATTGCACATTCTATTATTTAAATTTGCATTTCTCCCACAGAATTTTAGTAATAATAGCTAACAGTTATTGATCTTGAACAATGTGTCAGCCATTGTGTAAACCATTCATGCAAATTCTCATGTAATCTTACAATTAGGGTGTTGAGCATGTATATTTATTGTAAAGATAAAAGAACCACGGTTCAGAGAGGTAAAATAACAGATTTTCCAGTTTCCTGCCATTATAAGGAATCTTACAAGTAACAGACTTCCTTCTGCTTACAGCTGTTCCCATTTTTACTGTTATCTTTTTAGCACCCTTTTGTCAAAAAGTAGTCAAATCAAAAGGGTCGCATGTTGAAAAATGTCAACTCTCACACCTAAAATACTCCAGGGGCAGAGGCCGAGGGCCTGGGAGATGATTTAAAGAAGCTCTCCTAGGAGACTGTCAGGTGCACAGCATGTTCAAGACCCGCAGCCTCCATCTAAACTCCTTGGGTGGGGTGGCTGGGTTGATTTTGAATTTGAGACACAATGCTGCACTGCCCTGTAGAAATGTCATACCACTTTCCACAACCACAGACAGTGGGTGACTGATTTAGGCTTTGTCGTTCGGGTCTTTTTATTCCACAACATCGCCTTGTAAGTCGCCCTGCAGTGCATCACCAGGAAGTAACCTACTTGTAGGCTATTTATCATATGTGTGTGTGTTCTGAAGGTCGGATGTGAGGTTGTACACTTTCCTTTAGGCTTGCTCGTCATTTGAGGTTCTCAGAAACCTATCCCCACATTCTGTTCACTGTCAGCCTCTCTCAGGTCTTCAACACCTGCCCTAGTGCCCTGCTTCTTTTCTGTTCTCCAAGCCATTGTCTTCATGGCTGTAAGATCTCCTTTTCTGAAGTTATACTGGATAAACGAAGGCAGAAACCTTGCATAATTAGTCCTTACAGATGGAAAACAAATTCCAGTTCTTTCCTCAAGAGGTCAACCATGGCCTCCCCTCCACCGGCCTCCCCTCGCTATTTGATATCACTGCTTTATCCTATTCTTAGTCCAGAGCCCTTCTGCCTAATCTCCAAAAAGTCTTGTTCCTCCCAACTTCCTCTCAACACCAAAATCATCAAAATGAAATTTCTCCCCCTTGACCACATAAATGTCATTCCTTTGCTGGACCCCAGACTTTACCTTTAAACCTGTTTGAGCTATTAGCTATAACTTCTTTTTTTTCCTGAAGTCAGATTCTCCTTATACTGAGGTTCAAAATAAAACTCTTTTTCTCTTTCTCAAAAATTATCTTCCTCCTACCTAGAAAACTGGATTTCTTTTCATTTCTTCATCCTCCAGGCAAAGAGCTACTTTCCTTCCTAAAGTAGCCAGAAAAATTAAAAAAAAACTAATTAACAATTAGCTCAACAATTAAGCTGTAGACATTTAACAAGTGATAACAGACACAAACTTAAGAGATCGTGTGCTCTGGAATATTCAGTGGGAGGGTGAGTCCTCTTACAGTTAACATCAAGTTTACATTATTCAGTTATGACAGCAATTATTTCTAATTGTCTGTGGTTTAACACAACTTCAAATCTATGCACAGAGAACAAAGCCATATAAAATGAGACAGGGGCAGGTTCTCTGTACTTAATGTTACCCCCAGATGAATATGAAAATATTGTCTTCTTCCAGTAGATGTATTCAAGTGAGAGCTGCATTCTAATACCAATTTCTAGACCAAATCTTTTTTTTAATCCTCACCCAAGGATATTTTTTATTATTGATTTTAATGAGGAAGATAGAGAGAGAGACAGTCATGGACTGGTTGCCTCCCATATGCACCCCAACTGGGGATTGAACCTGCAACCTAGGTATGTGCCCCAACTGGCAATCCCACCCCTGCAACCTTTTGGTGCATGGGACAACGCTCCAGTCAACTGAGCCACTTGGCCAGGACTAAACCAATCATTCTACAGAACATTTCAGATCAGAGGGGTTTTAGTCCCTGAGTGAGAACGTTAATGCAAAAGGAAAATGAGGTAATATGAGCAGAATGTTGGGCTGGGATCCTGCAATGCTCCCTCCCCTTCTCTGAGCATTTGTTTCTCTTCGGAGCTGTCTCTATGTGACCCATCAAGATAATTACTTGAAATTCCAAATAGCCATAGATGATATTTATATGACAGACTAAAGAAGTGAAAGGATTGAGTGACTGTATTATTCTGATTTTGTAGAGAAGCAGTTTGTGCAACAGAAGTTCAGATGAAAGCTGTATTCACTGATGTTTGGTAATTCAGATTATTCAAAACATGGGCACAGGAACACCAGTAGGTTAGAGGGAAAACACTATTCTGTGGTTTGTAGCACTGCTACTTCTGTGTTTCAACACTTAGCAAACACTAGCCCGACTTACTCCTGGCATAGCCCCAATTTTGAGAACATAAAATTCAAATGAACGCATAATTGTCCTCGAGACCTGGCTAAGTCATATTCATATCCTTGATATTTTGTACGGAAGCTCTGTCAGAACACCTCCCAAACACTAACTGATAAAAATCACAACCACCTCAAGGAACTATGGACTGTGCTCTGCTTAGAGGAGAAAGGAAAACCTTTCGGGCTACACCCACTGCCTCCCTGAGAAAACAGCCATCGTCCTGCCTGTAGGAATGACTGAGTTGACTAATCCCCGCCCTGACTTGGCAGAGCTGTTTATTGAACTGATTGAAATGACCAGATGTTTTGGCAGCTTATGTAGACATAATCTAATAGACTCAATAATTGACTTAAGTCAACGTATCAGAATGTGGACTGGCAATAGAACTGCGGATTCTCCGTCTGTGATGACTTCAAATCCCATTTGAAAGGGCAGGCGGCTCATGTAATTGAAATGCATAGAGATTGGCACCATCTCATTCATTTACTTTGGTAATTTGCAGCCTATTTAGATCTGAGCATCCCTGTGGCTTGTGAAATAAGTGAGGAGAAGCTTCAGCTTTAGAGATCTATAAAAATTGTCTTTGAGGCTGTCTTCTCAAGGCAAAAAGAAGTATTTCTGTGCGTAAAAATCCCCAGAGGAAAAAATTTAAGCAAAATTTCATTTCACTCAGATTACTATCTAGAAAATGATACATTGGTATTTTCCTTAAAATTTTGAGCATTTTATATAAGAATGTGTAATACCAGAATTTTCCTTATTATTTTTGATTCTCCATTTTGCTCTGAGAACACTCGCTGTGTTATAATCTCTATCGGTGATTTAAAAATATTCATTATAAATAGTTTACAGAGATCAACTTTCTCTTAGAAGCCTACCATCACAAGAAATATTTCAAGTTGTGGTTTATTTCTTAGAAAAAGTCAGTCCACATTCCTTCCCATGCATGAAAGCCTGCTACCTAGGCTGAGAATTTGGGCTAGACAGTCCACTCGGCTCCATTTTCTTTTTTCCTCCTCCAAAATTAAGGATTTCCCTTGAATTTGTTTAGTAAAGATTTTCAAATCTCTCCCCTTTCCCCTTTTTTCTATTTCTAATTCCTTCTTCTCTCTTCATTCCTGAAAACAAACAAAGGAAAAAGCCCCAGTACTTACAGACCATGGGCATAGGCACAAGTAAACACACACACTCACTATCCTGAGACCTAACCAGGTGGCTCACACCCATGCCCAGGAGTTTGTACAACCTTCCTCTTAACCTGGGGTGCACACACCCTTGCATTCTCTGATTGGCCGACTACACGCCTAGTTCTTGGTAAAATACTGTCCGGAAGTAGCATAGGAACGATCACCCAGCAAATTTCTTTAAGTATTTAAAGCTTTCTGAGGGTGTTGCCCTTGCCTCCGTCGGGGTCTAGAAGGCGAGCTGGCTCCACAGGTCTTCCTCTGTGCTGGCTGCCGCGGGCCAGGCCGTTCCTGTCCTCGGTGTCAGGCCGCTGGAATGACCGACCCACCACCGGCTTGTTCGCTTTGAAATCCTACCTCGTTTGGGTTGCTGACGGGCCCTGTGTTAGGGAAGACTGCCGAAAATCACACCAAACCCGACTGAGGCCTACTTGAGGTGAAGGAGAGAATAAAAAAATATTTTATGAAGTAATGTGGCTGAGGTGTCACCCCACTGGGTGCGGGATCGTGGCATTTTTTTTTCCCAGAAAAAAAATTGTTACGACTATAAAGGAATCAGTCTCCTGAGAAGTGCCGGTCAGAATGATTGACATCTGCAGATGCGCTGAGTCTGTGGTTGTAGGTGCCAGATGTTAAGCAGCACTTAGGGACTCTTGGTGGCCAGGGTCATTTCCTTTACTTAACGACAGTCCCCACTCCTGTGCCTGCTCCTCCCACCCTTTATTTCTTGGTTGATCCTGGGTTGGAGCTAACCCCAAACACATCTGAAACAGTAGAGGCTCTGATGTCTTCTTAAACGCAGCTTTATTTCATGATGGTTTTCTATAGCAAATTGCTTTTCCTACTGAACTCAAAGTAAAGGCTGCAGGAGAGTAGCATTTCATGAGTTAGTGCCGGGCGCACAATCCACGGGCCCCTTCGGCGGACCTCTGAGTTGGCCGCCGTCACCCACATGTTCTGGTTGAAGGCTGGAGGTCAGGGCGATTACAAGTGGGAACAGAACCACGTCTGCACAACTCACACATTCTTCCCACTCACCCACCGCACTGCCTGTGTGCGTGCTTTTCTGTCTCGGGGCAGCTTTCTCATTACTGAAGGGGTATCATGTGGAAAAAACGTCAAAACCAATGTGACTCCAAACTCCCGTATCTGTTTTCATAACGTCCTGACCAAGATAGAAGAGCTTAAGTTTTATTTTCCCGGCTGCGTCTTTGGGATAACCGAGGCACACTGTTGGTGGAAACAGGGCTGTTTGGTGTTGAGGCAGCACAAGGAAAAAGTAAATAACCAGCAAAAGAAACATGTTAATCTGTATACCACTCTTTAAAAATTTTGGAAACCTTTGGAGGACTTACTGCATTTTCACTCTTCATATAAATGCTCGGTGCCCCGTGGAGCTAGCCATTGTCTTTTTCTTTCCAGTTTAAACTTTCCTCCAGAAAGATGTGGAAAAGGAGAGAAGGACTTGCCCAAGCCTTTCCAAGCCCATTTGTCAAGTGGTCTGCATTTGTGCCCTTTCTTTTAAAAGATGCTTTACAATGTAGGAGAGCAGTTTTTGTAAATTAATAGCATCATTAAAAACAAGCTGGCCTCCTCGTGCACCTCCCTTAACTTCTTGCTATGCAAAGCTGCCGTGCCGGGCTGCGCAGACAGCAGTTTTGGCATGGCCCTGGGCCCTGGGGAATATTAACTTACAAGGCTTCCCCTATTTTGCTTTTACATGTCTGAAACTATTTCAAAACTTAGCGACTGAAATACAAGTTATTAAGTACACTTCACTAGAATGTGAGAAGTGCTTTTGTTCCTCCCTCCCCCGTTTTGGAGAGAAGGTGGTTAGAAATGAATTCGTGTGTTTTTAAGCTCTGTCCTGGCTGCTTCTGAATATCTATGAGGACAAATAGCCCAAGGTTATAAAAGGACAGTTAAATTAAAAATCAGGCTGAGTTCTTCTAGGGTTAGATCCTGGGTGCAATTTTAATGCCACTCTCTGAGTTTGAAAAAGCGTTTTGTTTTATTACATTTCATGTCCTAGTTGCATGGGGTTGCTTGGTGGGAGCCAAACTGGGAAACTGGGGATCTTTGGTTTCCAGCCATCAGAGCCTCCTGACTTTGCAAAGGCGTCCTTGCCCCCTTTTTGCTAGCTGGGCTCTCTCTTCAGGAGTCAAGTGCCAGACTGGGGCTGGGGGCCTGACCTCCTGAAGCCTCCTGGACAGTGTGAATTTTTGTCACTTTGATTGCCTTCCCTGCCTGCCTAGGCAGCTGGGTGCAAGAGGGAGCATTTCTGTCTGTGTAGGAACCTACACAGCCTGGGTACAGGCACAGGAGTCTGGGGAGTGTTTATGGGTCTCCGGCAGCTGGAAAGGTTTGAGTCTCTTTGGCAGATGTTTGCTGTTCCAGCCACTTCATTAATGTTGGAAACTAAACCCCTGACTCGTCCTGACCAAAGCCCCCAGTCGTGATTGACAGCTGGGTCGGGCTTCCTCCCACAGAAGCCCTGCTGGGTCTGTGGGCAGGAGAGCGGGAGTGAAGAGACAGAAGCGAGCGAAATGGGGACAGTGCTGGACGATGTTGCTAAAAAAAAAACCAAAAAAAAAAAAAAACACCCCAAAATGTCAAGGAAGGCGAGGAGAGACTCATTTAAGGAGAAAGACAAATTAAGTACAACTAGTTAAGATTTGAAGTCCCGTCGTGTGCTTGGGTCTTTATGATTAAATAATTACCCCAGGTTTCATGCATTTCTTCGGCCCTGACAGATTTCCTGACGACCTTCTTTGTGCCAGGTGAACGCTGGGACAGGCGCAACGAGGTGAATAATAACACACACGGAATTGGCCCGCACCAGGAGTTCGTTGTCCAGTGGGTGAAATAAACATGCAAAAGACAATAAGACAGTACAGGGGCCACGAAGACAGGTAGGAATCACAGCCCTGCGGAGTGGGGACGCGTCTCACAGAGGAGACGAGGTCTGAGATGGGTCTTGAACTAGTTTTTCAGGCCCAGAAGGAGGGAGGGGCTGAGGTGCGGAGGACATTCCCATAAAGGGAGCCTCTTGTGTAAAGGCATAGATTACGAAAGGCCAACGTTGTGAAGCAGGTATTATGGTTGCCATTTACGAGTGAAAACACCGAGGCTCAGCTTTGATTATAAACGACAAACAGCTCGACGCTCCAGACTACGAGATCTGGAATCTCTTTCCCGGTTCCACCTGGGGACTTGCGCCCTCAGACCCCCTCTGAGCTGTGTTGCCTCTGCAGCAGAAAATAGAAAAGACGGAAAATACAAGGATTAGTTGAAACCAAAGGGTTTATTTCTTTAGCTATTTAAAACTGCAGATTTCAAATGAAAGGAGCAGCGTGCAGGAAAATCTGGACGAATTTTGTGCCAGTGGTTGCGTAGAAGCGGGGCGGAGGTAGACCGCTGGAGATGCCCGCGGGACCGAGCTCCCGGAGCGTCCGCGCTGTCCGCTCTCGTGAGCTGCCTGCAGCCTTCCGTGCGCCGAGACGCACGGGCGCAGGAGCGCCGCTCCAGAGCCGGGTTTGAAGAGAGGGAAGTTGGAGAAGAAGAAGAGAAGGAGTAAGGAAAGGAAGAGAGGGAAATAAAGAAGGGGGGGTAGAAGATGGGGAGGAGAAGCAAGGACAGAAGAGAGAAGAGTTGGATGGAGGAGAGGAAGGAGAAGGTGCTACGAACAGTGGGAGAAAGGGAGAGATTGGAGGACTGCTTGGGAAGGAGTTAGCGGCGGAGAAAGGAATGGGGAGGGCCCGAGAGGGTAAAAGAGTCTGGAGGGGGAGGAAACAGGGTGAGGCAAAGAAGGGCAGTGCACAGACCGCCCCGGCTCCAGAGCGCGCGCATTCCCGGAGCGCACCGCGGGGCCTGATGAAAGAGTCCAAACGCAGAACGCTCAGTCCCTGGGTCGCCAGAAGGAACGAAGAGTCTCCCCTCAGTCCGCGCTGTCCGTGGGGTTGCCCCCCGGCACGCCGCTATCAAATTCCGCCAGGCACTCATTTCCCTGCGGCTGCTGACGGCTCCGCACTTCCCAAGGGGCAATTATACTTTCCCACTCTAGACTGTCCCTGGCGCGAACGCAGAGCCCTTGGGACCTCTCGGGTCCCTGCTCCCCCTGCACTCAGGAGAACGCCTCAGTCTTGGCGCCAGACGGCGAGGCCGGGCTGATGGGTGGGTGAGCGTCCTCCGCTCGGTGGGGGATGTCGATCTCGCCGCGGGGGACTGACGCAGGAGCGGGAGGCGCGTCCAGGCCCGCGGCGGTGACTGCTGGGCCTTGCCGCGGGAAGCGCGCTACTGTCCCCACCCCTGGCCACCTTGCTGGCGGGCCCTGGAGACACCCTTGCCTGGATTAGGAGAATAGAGGGAAACGATCGTAAATGGAAAGGAGGGGATGGAGGGGCACATTCAGACTATTTCGGGAATGAAGTTCCTCAAAGGAGCCTTGTATGTTGCTCGGCTCTGACTCGTTTTATTACGATCTGTTGGCTCCGTGCTTAATGATTAATTCTCCTTCTGTGTCCCTTCTCTCGGAGTCGAACCACAGATCCGTGCTCCAGGCTTGATAACCTTACACGGCCACTCGCCCCCGGGGCAAACGGCTCCTGGGAGAGCCCTCCGAGACTGGGGCCGATTCCAGGTTTCAGTGAAGAAATGATACCAGCCCCAAACTGGGCTGTCCGCATCTGAAGCCAGCGCCCCGGGGCAGTTTCCGTGGACCACCGGCGTGGTGGCTGGGCGAGGGACCCCTCACCCAATGACTACGACTGAAAACAAAAGTTTCTACAGATACGGTTTGGGTAGTCAAGCAGGAGGAAGACGACCAACCGCTAAATACGCATATGTCTTTGCGGCTCCCCGAGCCCTGCGATTGGGGAGGGATGGGGAGCCAAAGTCGCCTAGCCGGGAGTGTCCGGTTCTCCAAGATGCCGCGAACGCTCTGCCGGAGAAGCGGCGCCCTGGCATCGCGCTGCGCTGGTCCTTTCGGGGACGGACAAAGTTTATAAACAGAATTTAAAAGTAAAAAGGAACACACGCTTTTGTTGGTTATTCTTCTATGTTTCCAGTTTATTACTGGGATAACGGACAGGGCGAGGGTCGTCTCTGATGTGGGATCCCCACGGGGCAGTCAAGTTTGCACTCCGTGCAAACGCCGTGTGCTCTGCGCCCGCGGGCAGCGAGCGTAGAGGATGGAAGGGGCAGCCGCAGTCCTCGGGAGAGGGCCGGCGGGGGTCCGCAGGGGGGGAGAGAGGCACACTGGTCCCCGGAGGCGTCGGTTCTGAGGCCAAAGCCCCCGTGAGACTCCGCGAGGACTCGACTTCTTTCTAGCAAGAGACGTAATTGCGCCGGTGCGCTGGGTTGCCGGCAGCGGGAGCGAGGCCAGGCGGCTGGCAAGACGCAGTCGAAGGTGGTGCGCGGGGACCCGCGCAGGGCAGCGGACAGCATACGCCAGGCCTGCGGGAGGGGAGGGGAGGGGCGGGGCGCGCTCCTGGTACTGCGCGCACACTCGAGCGCGCGCACACTGTACACGCACGCACACACACACACACACACACACACCTGGAGCTCGCTCCAGGAGGGGGGCGGGGAGGAGAGCCCAAGCTAGTGTCTTAAAATAGAGAGGCAAGCAGAGGAGCGTGAGACGCCAACAGGCGGGAGGAGGCAAGGAGAGCGGCGGGCGCGCGGCGCGCAGGCTCCCGCCCGGGTGGCACAGGCTGGCTAGGCGCCTACGCCCCTCCGAGTGCAGTGACTCGGCACCCGGCCCTGCAGGAAGCGCGCTCTGATTGACAGTTGCCGTGTCCCAAAAAGGCGCGGCGAAGATGCTGATCTGCGGGTGGGTCTAGACGCGCGGCCGGCGCGCCGGGTGCCCGCTCCCCTTTGCGCCCATCTAGGGCTCCGTCGCCTCCTGGCTGCCGAGGCGCGGGGCAGAGACCCCACCGGCGAGCCTGCTCCGCGGCCCCTGCTCACGATGCACTGCCACGCGGAGCTGAGGCTGAGCTCGCCCGGCCAACTGAAAGCAGCCAGGCGGCGCTACAAGACTTTCATGATCGACGAGATCCTCTCCAAGGAGACCTGCGACTACTTTGAAAAACTTTCCCTCTATTCCGTGTGCCCTTCGCTGGTCGTACGACCCAAGCCCCTGCATTCCTGTACCGGTAAGACGCCCCGCTAGGGGATTTAGTGGGGTGCGGTAACCCCCACGCGGGTGTCGGGCGCTGTACTGCCTCTGTCCTCCCCACGGGGGCGAGCGGAAAGGCCCCGGGGAGTCCTCTTCCGTGCCTCCGCAGAAGACTAAACTGGTCAGCGGCGGGCACTGCAAATGCGACTGCAGCCTGGGCAAGGCTTGTCAAGGTGTCGGTGACTAGGTTGGAAATGAAGGGATGGCAACCGCGCCCCCGAAGCGGGCCGCGCAAGCGGGAGGACTCTTCCTCCTTGCCAGCGCCGCCGCGGTTCTCAGCCAGAAAGTCCAAACTCTTGACTGGTTCAGAGCCTAAATCGTTGTTTCAGGAAGCGGTGTTGCTTCTCCTCTGGAGCAAACTCCAGCCCCGCGTCTTTACTGGGAATTTTACAAGTTATTCGGTAACCGGAGGTTCTCCACGAAATCCTGTATTCGCTGAACTTGGCTCGGAAGGACCTCCTTTGGGGGAAGTGGTTCTGGAATTCGCCGCACTGTGATGCAAACCCACGAGTGAGGTTTAAGGGCCCGCTAAACTGAACTAAAAAAACAACAATAACAATAAACACATCCTCAATCGGGGTCCTTTCTCTACAACAGCTGAGAGCAATAGTGACGGTTGAGAGCAATAGTGACGGTTGAGAGCAATAGACGGAGAGCGCTTCATAAGCACTAAAAACGGTGTAGCTTTATGTAAAAACGAATCCAAAATATCTATGATAAACTTGGAATGCATTAAGAAAGGATTTAGACTATTTAAACACGGATGTGGCAAAACAAAACAGTCAAAAAAGTTGAAGCGATTTTTTTTATCAGAAAAGTTACTGACTGTGCTTTCAACTCAAGGTGAAAATATGGTATTTCTAAACCAAAAGAAACTTTGAGGTTATGTCTCTTGCATGGGTGGCATGAAATTAATTTAATTATATCTACATTGAAAAAGTCAAGGGAAGAGCTAGCAGCATTTTTGAAAAACATTGTTGGAATGTTCAGGCCAAGAGCAGCTAGCTAGAGCACAGGCTTGGAATCCTGCCTGTTCTGAACACACAACGTCCTTTTAAAATTCAGTCATTCTTGCATATAAGGTGAATGTCATGCTCACTTGCACCTTTGTAACATAAATTTTGTCTGTGAGGCAGAATTAGGCCCAATAGTCCACAACAAGACTTGTCTTGATGCTGAATTTTAAAAAGCAAGAAATATGCAAAATAAGAAACAAAAAAGAAACTTCAGAAACAAAGTAGATATCCTTTGACATTGGTGTTTTTACCTTTGTGTGCCTGCTAGGTGCAAAGCCCTGGATGAATAGTCTACACGGATATTGGGCAGGGGAGGGAGGCTGAATCTTGTTTTGAACATGAATAATCATTTGCTACAATAACTCGTCCTTTTGAGGCAACAGAGAGGATCTGTTTTATCCACAAATTTCAATGCAGCCTGCTAAGACTGCCGTACCTGGAGGTTCTAGGACAAAACAGAGCAACTTCTAAACACCCAGGTGGAGCACAGTGCCAAAAAATTTTTTTTTAGTGACTTTGTGCCATGTGTTGATTTGAAAGCAGCTTTTCCTGTCTTTTAGCAGTCAGGGAATTGGATCATAGAAGAAAACATGCCAGAAAATGAGTAATAAATAGCCTCTGAAAACAGTGATTCCGTCATCAGTGGGGGCTAAGTTCTGTGTTTTATTGACCCTTGTTTGGGGAATAAATCAGAGGAAAATAGAATGATTCAGATAATGCTTTCTCAGAGCTAAAAGTGGACTGCACACACATCCCGAACTAAAGGTTTTGCTCAGTTTTGTGCTTTCGATGGTCATGGGTGGTTTGGGGGAGGGTGTTGCTGGCGGTGGTTTTCTCGCCCCATCACTGAGCGCTCACTTTCTTCACACTGTTCTGTTGAATATGTGCTGTGATTTTGCCCTAGCTGAGATTTAAAAGACAGAAACTGGGATTTACCAGTGGAATTAAACCCATAAAAACTGGCTACAATAGTTCATACTTTCAGATTCAAAGCTTTCCGTGGGTTTACAATTACAGTTAAAGCCTTACATGTATTAGATCATGGGAATCCCATTAGTGACTTCGCTAAGGTTTTGCAAAGACCCTACTAACCCTACTTTCAAAGCATTTTTGTTGCTTTTAACAGTTATGTTCAGGGTCAAAACCTTAGATGGGATGAATTTAATCTTTTTTAAGAAATGAATTTTAAAAAAACAGCAATAAGTTCCTGTCATCCTTCATCCATAATGAAACTATAATTTCCCCCCTGTACACAGATAACTGGAACCAAATACAGAAAAAGTTCAAATCAAGTGAAAGGCACACATTGAAATTAAACTTACTGAACTTTCTCATCCTTTGGTTTGCTGTCTTAGGATTTAAACAATGGACAGAAGTGAACTTTGTCAGGTAAAAGAATGAAAACCAAGATAAAAAAGTTACCACCCTGCACAATAAATACATAAAATTGGGGTGAAAGGAAGGCGATAGCATTTAAAAAGCCTCTGCATCGTTGAACGGTCTGTGTTGTTTCGGTTTAGTGACTGAGGTGTCAGTTCGTGGTACTGAATCTCCTCTGTCAGGAGAGCATGAATCCAGGTAAACTGGGAAGTGGAAACATGTTACATCAGGAAGATCATCACCTGACAGTCATGTGTTATTAGACATTCTAGCCTGAATGAAATACTCATCTTTAAAAAAAAAGTATTCTTTATTTTAACAGGCCCTTTCTTATTATAAATGTGGTCATTTTAGTCTTAGAAAGTTGTTTCTAAATCACAGTAATCTCCTAAATCACATTATAATCCTTGAGAAAGGGAATCCTTTCCTTCTAAGCCAAAGTAAAGGAATGCTTATTATTAAATTTAAAATAAAATTTAAAAACACTAAGCACAAAAGGAGCCTCCATTTGAACATAGGTTTGTTATTCAGATCATTATTGAGATGTGGAATATATTTAGAATTAATTTAGTATATAACATGTTGGCCTTTTTTTTTAACTTGATTACAATAATCCTCATTCAGAATGGAAACACATTGCCATTTTGGAAATCAGTATCGATCACTCAAACGTTAGAACGTTGGCAGTGACCGAAGTGAGGTGCAGTTTATGGTATCATAAATACTACCTAACCCCAGGGTGCATTGTTGATTTTTCTGGTTGTGATTTACATTTCTTCGTGGAAGGGTCATTTGAAGAAACCCGGCTTCCCAGGACGGAATGGGCTGCAGGGGTACCGGCACGGTAGCTTCGGAAGGATTTCCCTTTCAGTTTGATCTTTAGACACAGGCAGGGTTTCTAAATTTGAGGAGTGTTGGAAAAAATGAATAACTTGCTTCACAAAAACAACCATGTGACCTTTTGCCCTGAGAGTTTTTGTACGAGGATATTGAGAAAGCAACCCACTGTGCTAATTACTTATAATTTATGATAATTACTTATATTATCACCTGAAATTACCCTAGACTGGCACATGCACATTTGCGGGAGGTGAATGTAGATATTTGGGTGTTTTACAACCCATGACCAGGACGTGACTCTTAATTATTCAGTTAAAACCATAGTCTAACTCCTTTCCTCTTCTGTGGCAGAATGGTTCTGTTGGCTCTCTCTGTGGCCTACACTGGCCAGTCCTGTCAGACAGCTGACTGGGGTTATAGAACTGGAAGGGATCACAGGCCAGTCTCTGCAAGTAGAAGATACTTTTTTGAAAAGCACCAGGGTCAAACCAGCGCTTAAACATCCTTTCAGTCCATGCGACACACTTCTGTCCTTGTTAGGGTGCTCAGAAACCAGGAGAACTTTTCCAACTTGGTTACACACCCAGGGTAAATTCGTGCAGTCACACCCAAGGGACAGTCAGCCAGCCAATTAAAAGGGGGCATTTCGGGAAGGGCGTTTATCTTAGGAGGTGGCATTGAGAACATTTTATCCTTTGGTGGGTCCAAGAGAAACTAGTTGTTTGGGGTGGTGTCCTTGGGCTCATTTTTTTATCACAAAGATTGGGTGTCATTGCAGTGAAAAATGAAATGAGGTACAGACATGTATAATGACATCTTTGGGAGGTAGGGAGCCAGCCAGGGCTTCACGGACTTGGCTCCAGTGGTTCCCCCAACTCAGCTCTGTCTTTTAGTTGGAAACCAAACCCGAAGGATCTTGGGAACTGGGAGCTGGGCACCGGAATGTTAATGGAGAAATGTAAACTGGGGTTGGGGAAGCCGATCATTATGAACAAGCATTTGCATTTCTGCCAGAGGCAAATAGGCTTTTATTAGCAATTACTCATAACTGCTTCTCCTCTTCCCATTGTCAGGGTAAATAAATCAAGAGATACACAGGATACAGGACTCATTCAGGGTCAGACTATATTTGGGGCTGAATTCTTTTGCAATTGTCAACTGTGGTTTCATTATTCCTTCAATTTTCTGACTCCCTTGTTGAATAGAGATGCCGAGGGGCTCTGTAAGGAGGCCATTTTAACTAGTGAATATTCAGGAGCAGTTTCGTCTCGGCTTCTGATTTTTCTAATTAGCAAATGGGAAAATGATTAGAAATTTAGTTTACAAGTTGAAATACCTCTCCAAATGCCTGTAATCTTCAGTTTCATTGAATTCAGTCATTTATTTCAGAAATATTTATACTTGCTTGGTGAGGGCCCTGCTATGAGTCATTATTTTCAAGTGTATTTTAAACCTCGAAGGACAGTGACGATATTTAGGAATGTTCTCAGAACTACTTGTAGAGCCGCTTCCAGGCCCTTCTTAGCTGATCTCTCGAGCATATGGCTGGCAGTTTGGAGCTGGGATAGGGGAACGTTCAGACTACTTTCTAATGTTGCTCACCGTATGGAATTTTCTCTTTGAACTCCACCTAAAGGGTGTTATCACCAGCAAAATTGTCATATTAACCTCGCTAAATGCAACTCAAATGAAATCGTATACATAGTAACTCTTTTGTGAAACCAGTTTCCTACAGATATGCTCGTTAGTGTGGTTTTCCGTCCTATCCCCGGATTGAAAACAGAATTTGTGATACAAGTGTGGGCAGTATAAAGTTGCTAGCTTTAACATACCTCAGGAATTTAAATGAAAAGATCATTAGGTTTGATATATCCCAGGGATCTATGTGAAAAGCAGGAAGGATTGTAAAAAGCTGTTTAGGTCGTAAAGAGAGATTAAGGCAAAACAAAAACTAAAAGGAATAGGGAAAAAGAAAAACTGATTTTTTTTGAAACTCTTGAAGCTACTCGATTCAGCCTTGCATGTGGCACGGGGTCCTTCAGAATGGCTATAGGGACAAGACAGAGGTAGCTTCTGAAATTCTCTGTCTGGGTAAGTGACTAAAGTTGATTTCACTTGGACACATACAGCATTTAGCATTTGCTGTAGAGGACTGAATTAATGTGAACCCAGGAGCAATTTGGGGTGTTATTTGCACTGTTTTGAGGTCAGGGAGGCAGAGGGACAGAGAAGAAAGCCAGACTCCCTCATTTGTATTAAGCCTGTGAATGTCCACGGGTGTCCTAAGCCTGATCCCCCTCGCCTGCCACTTGTCCTGCCCGAGTCCAGTGAATTTGGGGCCTGCAGCTCAGTCCGCTGATGAACCCTTAGCTGGGATAGGATTAGAGGGTTGCAGAGATTTGGATGAGATGTGTCGACTGAAGTCCTCCCTTAACATTCTCTTTTGGGGACGATGGTGTTCTATACCGGTGTCCCGTGGCGCTGGGGTTTTCAGTGTGGGGAGACAGACCCCACACTCACAGCTGGGGTAGCCTTCTTCTGAGCGAGAACTTCCCACTCTGCTGCAGTGGCTCACTTCCCTGGGAAGCAGCATGACAAAGAGGAAAGGGAGAGAAGGACTGAGAATACTCGGGTGGCGACTTTTTACGGGTGGCGGAGCCCCTCTGTCCTGCCTGGCTGTTGTCTGCCTGTTTCAGCTGATCATGACGTTGGAACAGTTCTTTCTTCCTCCACAGCACGGGTGACAAGATTAGAATTGGCATGAGAATTTATTAATAGCGGGGTTTAGATCAGGGCCTTGTACAAAGTTGGTGGCATTAGCTAACTAAATACTCTGTTTAAAAAAATTTTTTTTAACCAGAAAAACCCTTGGAAACCCTCAGGATTTAAATTATTTTTATTGCAGCTTAATAACAGTTAGAGAAAGAAATGTCTTGTTAAAATTAATGCTCTAAATAAAAACACAGTTAATTTTCCATTGCAGCATCTAATTACTCATCATCACCAGGGCATTTTTATATGGCAGTTTAACTTCTTGAAAGTGGAAACTTGGCACCCATTTCAGGAACAAAGCAGGGCACCTAGATAGATATCAGAAGATGGTCTAATTATATTTGGGCTAGAGGTGACTCTCACACACGATTGCTCTGGAGAAGAAGACAGGCAGAGAGAGGGCCTCTCTCTTTAGACACTAAGGAAAGTCTCTGCTTGCTTTAGTGCCAGCTGAAATGGAACACGGGGGAGAGATAATTCTGAACGTTAGGCGATGGGCAAGCACATCTGAAAAGGGACCCTGCCAGTCACCGACTGGAGCTGATGTCAGGACTACTTGATAGGCCCGGACGACAGCTAGGTCGGCTTCCTGACTCCACTGGCAGAGTCCAGGGGATGAGAGCACACGGCCTTTCTCCAAGGAAAGGTCAAGTTATAACTGAGAGGATCTCAACACCAAACTAAGTATGTTAAGAGTGCAGGCAGAGAGGCTGACGTGATTCCTTTTTATTGCGTGTCTCTAGCTGACCGACCTGTCCTTAGGAACATGTTCTTCTGGGTGTTGGGGACAGATGAGTATTTTCACAGGGTGCATTCATTGCATAGGATTGGCTGCCACTTGGGTGATGTCGGTGGACTTTTCAGTCATTACTACAGAAAAACTTCTGTATGTGATAAGCAATATGATGATGGTCCTTCGGCTTTTCTTATCCAAGGATGACGGATGGCATGTGAGGACTTGACTGGTCTTGGGCCCCATGGAATCTTGTGAAGTCATGGCTGTATTTCCCTCTTTGGAATACCTGGCAGGGCTCTAAAACTGACTGACCTGCCAGCCTCCACAGCCCATCCCCCTCTTCCCAGAGTTCTTTCCACTTTTTTTAAAAAAAGATTTTTATTTATTTATTTTTAGAGAGAGGGGAAGGAGAAAGAGTGGGAGAGAAACATCAATGTGTGGTACCTCGTGTGCACCCCACAATGGTGACCTGGCCTGCAACTCAGGCATGTGCCCTGACTGGGAATCGAACCTGCGAGCCTTTGGTCTGCAGGCCTACGCTCAAACCACTGAACAACACCAGCCAGGGCTCTTTTCACTTTTTAACATGGTCGATTCAGCCTCACAGTCATTTTCATAGGAGGTCACAGCCACTTGGGGATGGAAGGAAGTGTGACTTCGATGTTTGGTTTAAGCAACATCTAGGGGACTTGACCCCACATTTCCATAATGGAAACTTACAAACAGCCAAGTACGGATGTTATGCCTCCGTGTCAGGAGAGCTGCTGAGACAGCTCTTCCCGAGACCTGCAGTACTTATTCCAAAGGGAGCCACAAATCTGCGAGAAAGGCCAGAACTACTTTATATCCTGCACCTATTCCTATTCGGAACACTAATAGAAATAGTGACCTCTTTTGAGTGTCTAACATGTAATAGGCACGGAACTCAGTGCTTTATGATCAGCTTCGAATCACCCCCAAGAGATAGATATTACGGCCCCCGCTTTACTAACAGGAGGCTAAGACATTACGCAACATTCTCAAAGTCACAGAGTACGGACAGATCTCTTAGAAACTAGAAAAAAGGCAAGGAGAAAAGTGGGCAATTCATAGAAACGAAGGTCTAAGTGGCCCGTGAATGCGAAAGGATGCTCTGCCTCACTGGCCATCCGAAAACACATAGAAGACGAGATATCACTTCATACCCGTTAGGCAAAAGCGAAAGAATCTGACCATGTGGGTTAATGACAAGGATGCGGAGCGGTAGACATTCTCGTACGCTGACGGTGGGGGCGCTCTTTGGTGCAGTTACTTTGGAGAGGGGTTTGGGAGCGCCCAGGAAAACCGCAGACGCACACGTGTACTTGGCACTTCCTCTTCTGCGTGTGTGGCTGGAGAAACCACCACACGTGTGCCGAGGACACGCATACAAGAGCGCTCATTTCTACGTTGTTCGTGATATGAAAAATCTAAAACAATCCAACTGCTTTTCAGAAGGAAAAAGGATAAGTCATATGTGCTCTAGTTTTTATGCAGTGATGAAAATGAGTGGATCAGATCTACACGTGTTAATATGAATACATTTTAGGAATACAATGCTGAGGGGAAAAACAAGTTGTGGATTGACACAGTCTGACCCTGTTTACACAGTGCTTGAAAACATGCAAGCTAATACCACACACTGTTGAGGGAGGTGAGGGCATGGGATTAGAGCAGGCCACCTGCAGGTTTGTATTTTCCTGCACACGTATTTATTCAGGAGAAGGCCGAGTGTAGAGGTGGCCCAGCATTAAGATTTGACAGAGCTGGGTCATGGGTACACAGATGTCCGTTCAGTTATCCTTTGTACTTTTCTGTCTGTTTGAAATTTTCTATAGTATAAACATTGAAAAATGATAGTACAGGAGGCCCCCATATGCATGAAACCCTTGATCTTGTGGAACTTTTGATGGCTTTCTTAATAGCTTTTCTACCCCGAGACAGAAGCTTTTCAGTCTCACAGAGGGGAAATAAAAAAACAGTCAGACACGCGACAGCTCACACGGAAACAGCCACTGCGGCCCCTGCAATTGGTGTCCCGGTCTTCCTTACCTGCTCTGGCTAGCTGGGGACGCTGTTTATCACCATGGTAGCCGTTCGTCCCTCAGAGTGCTTTGGCGTGTGAGCCAATGCTGGGCGGGGCCCTGGGGCGGGAAGGCATTGCTGAGAAGTGTGCGTTTGTTTTTTCCAACTACACATCCATAATCATACAAGCAACAGTCATTGCCCCCCACCCACTTCTTAATGCAGTTTAAAACCCCAATAAATTGCCTTTTATCGCATCTTGCTTTTGTAACTATTTGCTGGTATGCTATGTCACTCTCGGGTTTTGAGAATGATCCATGGTTATTGACCATTTAACTTTAAAAAATCGTCTAGGCACAGCGGTGAACACCACGGATCTGAAGATGTTACCATGTAGTTTCTTCACAGGGAAGAATGATGTCGATTTGCATTTATAAACTGGCTGAGTTCTCTTTATATTCTGTAACCAGGATTGGATTTTAAAACTACATTTGATGCGTGGTATCAGGGACTGTTAGGGAGGGATGGGAACCGTCACCATGGTAACTGCACAGAGCCCTGTCTGTTTGGGATAATAAATGGCTGTCCTGTGGTTTGCAGAAGTTAACCAAGACCACATACAGTGACAACTGGGCTGGCAGATGCTTTGTCCAGCCTATCTTAACAGTGCAGCCATTTATCTCTTCTCTGCAAAACACGTAGTGCCCACTTAGAAATATTACTTGAAGACATTTTGACAAAAATGTAGCCTTTTAGGAGCTCTGCCTTCCTGTGTTTCTTCAGAGGAAAAATACTCCTTAGCATGGATGAAACAGTTTGTATGGTCAAGAGCTTGCCAGAGGGTTTCCCCTCTCCCGACCAGCCCCCCTCTGAGGAGGCACACACGTAGCACAGGAGAAGTGCTGAATCAAAGCCCTCTCAGGCCCTGGCCAGACCTTTTATAGCTATGGCCGCTGTACCCTGACCCTTGGCAGGGCGCACCACGGTCAGCGGGAATTACTGACCGCATCCAGAGGACTGCGGCCAAATTGGACACGACTGAAAGGAAGGTGGATCTATCAGATTTGTTGCCAGTGGACAGACTTTCCTGGGTGGCAGGAGCTAGTCCTCTGAGCACGCAGTGCACGGCGCCTGGGCCGCGTCCAATGCGCTGAACCGCCTGGAGCCGGTCCGCCTCCTGCGTCCGTTCAGGGAAATCTTACTCCTCATACCCCGAGGGAGCTAGCTAGACTTGGGGCTGTGAGCCGGCGGTCGCACCCGGAGATGTTCCAGTGAGCCGCTGAGTGGCTGCGGAAGGGAGAGAAAATGCAGAAGGCCTGCTCCTGCGACCCAGGAAAGACTGTTCCCCGGAGACAGACCGGCAGACCCGCCTGGGAGCATCTCTGAACTACCTGGGAAAAGACAAGGGAGATTTAGGGCGCTTAGGGTAGCTTTTAGCAAGTTCCACTGAGAGAGAAAGGAATACATTTTAACAAGGTTCCAATCCAAGTCCTTTCTTTTTCATGAGTGAAAATGTCACTGAAATTGTTGATGAATCACCCCGGAGGAGATTCTTTGGGAAGCTGTTGTCACTTTTGCTGTCCTGTATATCACAGTAACCCATTCATGCTCTTAGCATGTCAGACAGCTGTGTATTTTGGAAGTGCGTTTTCAATCAGTTTAGCAGAGAGTAAAGACACATCCTATTGGCAGTTAGAACAATTAGCTCCATAACGAGAGTCTGCTTCAGTTTTTAGGGAACTCAAAAACAGAAATGACAGCAATTGTGAATGGTGGTGGTGTGCACCAGGCACCGGGTGCTTGTCTACCTTAAGGCATTCAGATGAGATCGAGGCTGTAAATGAAATGGAGCTGTCCCTGGTCTTCAGGTGAGCGAAGGGAAGCTCAGGAAGTGAAGAACTCGGGAGCAGGCCGCAGGAGTAAGTGGCCCAGCTGAAACCGGAACCCAGGTCCCTCTCTTTCAGTGTAAAGTTCCATGCAACCTGGAATCTATCATTTGGTAGTACGTCCACTAGTACTCACGCCTGTCCCCTCCCACAGAGGCTCCCTGCTGTATGAAGATCAAGGTCCGCAGGAATGTATTGGAACTGATGAACCCTTGATACATTTTCAAAATCATTTCGCGCACACCAGTGAGCCTCTCATTCCCCGTGATGACCGGGATTTCTGAGTGATTCCACGGGAATTCTAAGCAGCAGCGCAGCCTTCGGAGAAAGTGCGGTAGTGGGGAGATTATAGGCTTGAAGCTGTCACGTGGAGGGACAGTGTCCTTAACTGTGTGGCATTCCCAAGGTCCCTTGAGTCATGGAGCTTCCGTGAACTGTGGTTCTCTGAAGAAAGCTTTTCCAGGGTAGACAAAGGTGGAATTCCCTTTAACTTATTATTGTGAACCAGAGAGAAAATGCTTAGCAACTAAATGCCAGACAAATGCCTTTTTAAAAAAATATAATTTAAAAACATATTTTATTTATTTACTTTTAGAGAGAGGGGAAGGGAGGGAGAAAGGGAGAGAAACATCAATGTGTGGTTGCCTCTCAGATGCCCCTACTGGAGATCTGGCCTGCAATCCAGGCATGTGCCCTGACTGGGAATCGAACCAGTGACCTTTTGGTTCTCAGGCCTGTGCTTAATCCACTAAGCCACACCAGCCAGGGCCTGAAAAAATGCCTTGATATTTAAGACTGGGAATATTTGTAATGAAATATTTGTTAAGTTCAGTAGGAAAAAAAAAGTCTGGCTAAGTGGTTTGGTATCACTTAAACAAAAGAATGAGATTAATTTTTCACATTATATGTAGTTGTGCTGGGGTGCTTCTGGGAAACTGTATTTTTAAAAAGTTTTCTCTATGACTGTAATGAAAAGTCAAGTTTGGTAACCACTATAGTGTAGATAACAGCTTAAGGATGAGGCTGATATAATTTACGCCCCATGACTCAAATGTATGAAGCCATTTAGTGGACGGATTTTTGAGTCAGATGGTCCTGGGTCTGTTTGCGTGTATTGTCTATGTGACCTTAGGCAAGTCATTCAATCTCTCTGACATGCCATTTCCTCATCTGGAAAAGGAAGATAATAATAACTACCTAATAGGGTTAGTCATGTAGGTTAAATGAGATAATGTATGTAAAGCTTTTAGTGTAGTTCCTGGCACATACATGCTCAGTAATTGATGGTTTCTATTAAAAACAATTACCTTATAATAATAACCTCCTATTGGTTGACTGAAGCACAGCCCTTCAGGGAAAGATCAGTCTAATGGTGAAGTAAACTCAAGAAAAACTAAATATCCTGAAAAAATCCCCACTTCACTCGGGAGCATTCTCGGGCGTTGCGACATTGCCCTGGCTGCCTTGTAAGGCCTCTTGCCACCTGGGTGGTCTGCGAGCTTTTCAAGTTCCAGTGTTCATGGATAGGTATGCTTCACTTCTCCCCACCCTTCTGTTTCAGAATGTGAATTCCGAATTTTGTAAATTTGTAAAGGAATGGCACGCACAGGTCCACACTACAGCATCACAACATGTGCATCGTTACTTCATTTTGCACAAGAGTTGTTTAGGATTAATTACCCTGAAGAAATGCTTCCTTGGGCAGCTGTGCACCTCAGGAAGTTTTTTAGAGAAGTGGCAGAATTTCTCAACGTGTTTAATTTCTTCTTTGAAGAGCAGAGTTAGGGATCGTCTTTCCTTTTAGAAGAGAATGCGGTGTGGAAACAGGTAGTAGTGTGGGGACTAATGGTTGTCCTAGTGTAGTATTGGGTCTGCGATTCAGCAGGAGCTGTAGATGGAGCCCTGATTTAATGGCCTTTAGGGGGCTGTAGGGGCCAGTTAGGATGGCGTGCTGAGTGGCAATGATGCCCATTCTGTGGAAAGGGCTGCGTGGACAGGGCTTCTGCATGGATTTTTCCTGGAATTGTGATTCTCAACTAATCGCCACTGGTGTCTCGGGAAGTCAAGTGGCAGCCAATGTAATACTTTACCTTGTGAACCCGCTCCACAGTGTGAGAAAGATTCCTGGGATGAGGCCATCTCCCTTTTCGTGGCGTGAAGGAAGCCCCAGCGAGTGGGGTGTTTGTTACCTGTGCCCAACCACTCATCGTGAAGGTTACTATCAGCAATTTCTGGTGACCTCATCCAGGTTCCATGATGGGGGGGGGCAGGTGGAAACAGGTGGGCCAGGACATGTGGCTGTGTCCTCATAGCTGCCATGGAGCAGTACTGACTTGTCAAGGGAGGACTGACTTGGTCCCCAAGCTCCTCAGAGCCATTGTTCAAATAGGGCTCAGTCGGAGATAGGGATCTCTGGCAGCTTGTTGAGAACACTCTGTTAAGCCTATGAATTCAGAGAAGCAGTGTGCACACATGTGTTCATTCCAGTGCGAGGGAGGTGGGTGGGAGGTGGGACACGAGAGGAACCGTGGCAAACGCGGAGAGAAGAGTCAGGGCAAGGAAGCCAGTTATTCTCCCGAAGCAGGGATCTTCAGAGGCTTGTTCAGCATTCATTGTCCCCAGTAGGAGATCCATTTTTAACCTGAGCATGGACTCTTCCGTTTCAGACGTCGCCCTGGGAGTACGTGCTCTTTACCACAGGCGTTCCTTGGGACTGACAGCGGCCAAGGACTAGTGATTGGGCAACGGCCCGCCCAGCCGCACATGCAGCCTAATCATCGTATATATTAATGATGTCTTAACGAATTTCATCATCCCAGGTCACAAAGGATCATTATTGTTACATTCTGACACACTAATGGTGTCCCTGTGGCACCACACAGGCAGTCACGTGCCCTTGATGTGAGGGGCCGGTGGGGGGGCAAGGGTC
Source organism: Carollia perspicillata (assembly GCA_004027735.1). Taxonomy (NCBI): domain Eukaryota; kingdom Metazoa; phylum Chordata; class Mammalia; order Chiroptera; family Phyllostomidae; genus Carollia; species Carollia perspicillata. Next base: position 27,767 of record PVKM010006216.1, read on the forward strand.
TGAGTGTAGATCTCATCAGAAAGCCGCTCTTCTTGGGCCCCCACTGCCCCATTCTGTGACATGTCAGCGCCCCGGTCTCTGCTATCAGTGAGACAGCCCCACCTCCCCAGGGCGTCATGGAGCGGTGACTGATTAAGGAAACTAACGCAGTCCTTTGAAAAGCTCCAAGTGTGGGGAACGTGAGCTATGACTTCACGGGAGGGAAGTCACTCAGGGAGGGAAGCTGGCAGACTCGGGGCAATGACCTGTCACTGTTTTTCTAGACAGCTGGGCCAGAGGGAGGCCAAACCCGGCCTACCGCCTCCTTTGGTACTGCCACGCACTAAGAATGGATTTTACATGTGTAAGTGGTTGAAAAGAAATCCAAAGAAGAAGAACATTTTGTGATATGAACACTGTGTGACCCCCAAACAGTGTCCATGAAGTGTCATGGAAGCACAGCCACACCCATCTCTTCATGGGTCGTGGGTGGTGGCTTCGGTGCTACAACAGCAGAGGGGAGCAGTTTCAACAGAAGCTGTACGGAAACTGAAACAGTTGCTCCCTGGCCACGTGCAGGGAGGGTTTGCCCACCCTTGAACTAGACTGTTGGAAGCGGGGTTCCTCCGTTGTGCAATGCTGTTATGACTGATCCACAACAGGTGATGTCATTCGTTCTGGGTCACAAGAATGACTCCTTTGATTCTCCCCCCAGCACGGTTCCGCTGTCATCCTGTGAGGTGGGAAAGGCCCCAAAGGGGGAGTTTGGGGAATTAAGCACTTAATTGCGAGCCCAGCACTTGGTTCAGGGTGAGGCTTCAACTCTCCGAGGCAGCCTTTGAGGTGGGGGATTTTGCAGGGATTCTCTTAAACTGAGATTAGGCTCTTCACTCTGAGCATAGATTTCCAAATCTTTCTAGAAATAAATAACATGGGATTTCTATCCAGTGAGAGAGGAGTCAAAATATTTACAATAAAGTATTTAGGATTCAACTACATTTTGGGGATTTTTTTTGGGGGGGCGCATTTCAACCATCACTGACTCTCCTGTGAAATTTCAGGATGACCCTGGGAGTGTGAGAATTACTGTCATTTTTCAGTTTCAAGTTTGGGTGACATTTTATATGCTTCTCATTGCCCTTTAAATTGTAGCCCATCCCTTGCAATAATAGTAATAACAATAATAACAATGAAAGTCATAGGATCACGTTGCTTCAGCCCCTCCCGGAAGGGCTGGCATAGCTGGGTAAAGCACTGAGTTGTGAGGGCGCCGCCCGCTGTGGACATGCAGGTGTCCATGTGCTGCAGGGGTTTTCAGCTCTTCAGGGTCAGGGCGACCCCGCCTGTTAGGAAGGACGAGGCGTGACTCTCGGGTGCCTTGGTGGCACTCTTATTTTCATTTCGGCACTCGGGTCAGGGTGAGGCCTCAACTCTCTGAGGCAGCCTTTGAGGTGATGAAACCCGGTGGGGAGTGGGAGATGTGCCATTGTTCTGATTCAGCGATGATTCCTATCCAAGGCTGGGTTTACCCAGACACTAGGCTGAGAATCCTTCAGATTAAACCCATACACTGAAGTGGAGTTGGAGAGGCTGTGTGTGGGTGGAAGGCAAAGTCCCTTCAGAAGAAAACAATTACTGGTGTTGCTAGGTAAAAATTCTACTTCAAAGTGTGTGTGGTACAAGCTACAATGGATTGTCTTACTCCAAATCAGAGACAAAGTTCCCCAAATGGCTGTAATGACAATGATTAACAAAATAAATATAATAGCAAACACTTGTAGTTTCTACACACCAGGAACTTTTCTGAATGCCTTACATGCATTAACCTATTTAACAATGATATCGGAGACTATTCTTCTCATTTCATCGACAAGGAAAGAAATAGAAGTAGACAGAGGTGTCTTCTTGGGTGAGGCAGCATGGAAGAGGAGAAGAGAAGAGGATAACGTTCCAGGCTGTGTAGGCATTAGCTACATGCAGAGACAATCTCTGATTTCTACGGTGCTAATAAAAAAAAAAATAAACTACTAAAAAAATACGGGTGGAGAAGCAGAAGAGGAATCCAAACCTTGTTGCATGTGCTGTGTTCTTTTAAACACCACTTCTCTGCAATAGCTATGTGAATCTGCAGTTCCATTTCTAAATTAGAAGTCACAAGCTTCTTTTCATAGTAATATTGTTGTTTGCTTCAGTGCGTCTGAATTGCAGTATTGTTTAAAGAATGAAATCGTTAACAGCGTCTATCCTGACAGTTCAAGGTTTGATTTGAAAATCGCTTTTCTCTGCCCTGCTGGTTGTGCTGGTCCTGGAGAGATTTTTGTTGCACTCCCATCGCCTGGTTTCTGGCGTTGACGGTGTTTCCAGCGTCTGACAACGGGGCTGTCGCCGCCTGTGCTGGAAGGCAACCCCCGAGCTCGAAGAGGGTGGATAAGGAAGAGACCAGGCCTCTCTCCCACAGCATTGTCCACATACCGCCCTGGGGCTTTCTCACTAAGGAACCGACAGCTTTGGAGGAGAGCTCTTAGTGAGGTCATTTGAATTGGACTGGGTTTGCAGGCAGTGGGCTCTGTGCATTTAGGTCTGGGTGTGCGGCCTGTAGTGTTCTTGGAATCTCCCCCAGCCCTCCCGTCACACCCCCGCAGCCCACATCCAGCCCTCTCCCGTGGCCCCCATCCTGAAATAGCCACGGTTCAGCATGGAAGAAATGTACTCCCCTAATCCTCAGGAGTTGGCGTGCTCTGCATTTGCCAGGGGGTGGGTTTTGACTTTCTTCCCCTGAAGGAGAGCCTCTAAAAGCTTAAAATCTGTTTTAAACCCTAGTAGGGATGCAACAGTACTTAAGTCATACCAAGGAGCTTGAGTCTCCAGCCCTGCCACTCGCTTGGTGACTTGGGGCCAGAAGCCATGCTTTTCCGGGCCTCTCTCTCTTTTTCAACTGAAATAGGTATGATGACCCTGATGGTCCCAGGTTCGCTGTAGAGATTGAATGAGCTAACTCTGCTGAATCTTATGTGCACAAAGGGTTCCGCCTATGAAATGAATTGAAGAAAAAAAGAAATATGTATCCTACACGTTTCCCCATGTTTCTATGTCGGGAAGCCCAGGGACACACTTGCGAGAAGCCAGGGCCTGCCAGAGCCCCGTCTCACACCAGCCGCCCCCTTCCCCTGGGCTCCCCGCAGGCAAGGCTTCTCTGCCTTACTCTTCCATGTTTTTGGCATATAGTGGGTGCGAAAGTCAGGATGGTTTTCTAACTTACTCAACTGTTGAGAACTGTCTCTTCCCGGTCTCTTTTAGTGCTTTTCTTGCCGTAGTCAGGATCTTTTTCTCTTGCTCAGTCCTTCCCATTTTCCCCACACAGTTGACCTTTTCCTGTCCTCGGACCACCCTGAGCCTACGCCTACAGCTTTCAGATATTGCTGCCTCTTCCTCTCCCCACCCACTTTGTTTTGTGGGGGGGAGGGTTTCTAAGAATGTGTAATATGTGGCTTGTTACACTTTCTTAACAGGTTGTATTACCAGGCACAGTCTGGTCCAGGGTTGTAATCCTTAAATTTAAGGCCTTATGTATCTATAGTACACTGTCTGCTGTTTTGTTTTTTTTTTTTTAATTCTCTAACTTCGTATTGATTGTACTGCACTGTGCAGGATAATGGTCCATTTCCAGCTCCTAGGCAAGACTAAAGTGAACCCTGTTGGGGTGGCAGGTAGGAGTTAAATGGCAGCTGTTAAACAGTGCATAGCAACTCCTCACAACGGCTTAAACATGAAAAAGGAATTGGAGTAATAGAATATGCTGGAATTTGATGAGGACACTGAGGGCTCCAGGTCACTAGTGCTATGGGATTTGAACTTGCAGTTGTAGACAATGACTGCACCTCCCAAGACCGGCGCCCTTGAGCATTTAGCCCCATCATGCCCAGAGGAAAGGCTGGTTCAACCACCAGCAAGTTCCCAGTGCAGCTCGTGGGACTTCGTGCTCCCTTGTCACACACTATTCATACCTTTCTTCCTTAAACTTCCATGTAATAGAGACATAGTCTTGCCACTTGGTGAACCATAAGGTTGATGATCAGAATAATTGGAAGACCGTCAGAAACTTTCACAGAGGAAAAGTGCTAACAGACTGAAAGAAGTAGGTCACCTAACACACATAACTGGTATCGAACAGTTTTTTTGTGAAAGAATCTGGCCTAAGTTAGTAGATATTAAGAAATGCCCTAGAAATGTTTATAGCACCATGTAAGGGTGCTGACCCATTGGAAAGAAAACTATGAATGACCTCAGTAGCCTGTTTTTGTGCACAGGACATTGGACAGATGGCTGTGATTTGTTTGGATGTCATACAAAATCTAAACAAGTTTATTGAAAACTTACAATGTCCTAAGAACCCTGAAACACCATTCCAAAAGAACCTATGCACCCTAATGTTCATAGCAGCACAATTTACAATAGCCAAGTGTCAGAAGCAACCTAAGTGCCCATCAGTAAATGAGTGGATCAAAAAACTATGGTACATATAGACAATGGAATACTACACAGCAGAGAGAAAGAAGGAGCTCCTACCCCTTGCAACGGCATGGATGGAACTGGAGAGCATTATGCTAAGTGAAATAAGCCACGCAGTGAGGGACAAATACCATATGATCTCACCTGTAACTGGAACATAATCAACAAAAGAAAAAAGCAAACAAAATATAACCAGAGACATTGAAATTAAGAACAATCTGACAGTAACCAGAGGGGAGGTGGGAGGGGATAATGGGGGGAAGTGTTTTCAGGAACAACTATAAAGGAGAAAACCAAGGGGGAGACAGGAGCTGTGGAAGCAAGGGAGGCAGGTGAGTTTGGCTGGGGTCGGGGGGAGTGATGGGGGGAAAATGCAGACAATTGTAATTGAACAACAATAAAGTAATTTTAAAACATAAAAATAAATTACTCATTAAAAAAATTTACAATATCTGCATTAAAAACTTTAGTGAATTAAATGTAATCCTTACAAGATGGAGGGATCCATACTAAACTTCCGTCATCTGACACAGGGGAAGGTCGGTGTGCTGAGGGGTGCCTGGCCCCGACCGAGACTTGGGGTGGCACCTGGGGAAGGCGGCCTCTAACCTGAGACTGCAGGATGAACAGGCAGGCCGAGCGGAAGGCTCTAGCAGAGGCAGAACGTTGCTAAAATGAGTTCCTTTTCCTGAATGCGATAGTGAACATAATGGAACTTTTTTTGACAGTTGAAGAACTCATGACCTTTAGGTAATTATTTTTATCACCAGTCTTTTTATAATGTTATAGATGTAGTTACGAAATTAGCGGAAGTTGTGTTTCAAAGGGAAGCCAGCATATGCCCCGACTGGTGTGACTTGGTCGGTTGGAGTGTCGTCCTGGAACCAAAATGTGGCACTTTGATTCCTGGTCAAGGCACTCATCCGCACTGTGGGTGCAGCCCCAGGGCCCCGCAATTCTGGTCTGGGCTGCAGGAGAGGCAACCAATCAATGCTTCTCTCACATAGATGTTTCCTTCTCTCCCTTCCTTTCTCTAAAAGCAATGGGGAAAAAAAGTAAATCTCCATAAACTCAACCTTATGTTTGTGTAGTAGAAGGGCAATGCAAACCATCATGTTGAATTGTATGTTTTGGAATCATGACTTGTTACTTTATAAATCCATTTTTCTATCTCCCTTTCATCATTGTTGCTTTGGAGGTTCAGAATATTATCTACACCTCTTGATGAAAGCAGGGCTTTCTGTTTACCAGGAATGGAGGCTCATTTGATATATGAAGTTTACTTTTAATTTTATAACGAGACCCTAGAGTGACATATATGAGTTCTTTCATTTTCTTTTGAACAGAGATATTGTGCTCATAAGTATGTGGAAATTCTTAAATATCAATCAGAAAATTTAGGAAAATGCAAATATGATTATGCACATACAAATGTTTGCCTGTCCCAAGCAGATGTTCAATAAATGTTTGGTGAAGTAAATTTAACTGAGAGTATAATCATTCACAGATCATTGTGAAGTGTGAGAATCCTAGTTGCAACAGGTGAATTAAAAAAAATACATACTTGCTCTTCCCATTAGAGTTTCAGAGCTTCATGTGTGAGTATTTTTTATTCTGGCTCATTTGTCTTTCATTAGCTAAGTTCGCCAGCACCTGCATGGGAGGTCCGGAAGTGTGTTGGTTCACTTTGCACAGAACACAGCGCAGTAGCATCGGCAAAAGCTGAGTTTGATTTCAGTTCTAATACTTGACTTAAGGAACCTCAAGAGAGCCAAGTGCCATGACAGGGTTGGTGAGAGAAGGTGCCTAAGTAGCTATGAGTTTTCTTGTCCTTGAAAGGCTGGAGATTGCTGTGTTTTGTTCCTTTCTAATACCGTGGCTCAGAGAAAGTCATACCACGAGACTTTATGTCCCGAACCTACCATTTTCCGATTTCAGTTCAACTCTAAGGATGTTTTCAGAAAGAGAAAAAGCATCACCAGTGTTGTCAATAGCTACTCGAGGAACATTCATGACAGGCTACCTGTATGAGGGCCCGAGGATCAGCCCATGCCCACCCGCTGGGTTAGCCCATGGTATTGCACTCACAGCGCCCAGGGCCTCAGCCCTGAAGGCTCTCCTGGAGTGTATTAGTGGATTATTCCGATTACTGTTGTCCTGGGAAGACTGTCAGATTGACCTAGAGGGGCAAAGGACGAGTGGCTCTTAGGGCCAAGAAAACAAGTTCAACTTCAAGCCAGCTGTTGCTTCTCTCAGATCTAGAGAGCTGGTTCTTGAGAACTGTAGACCTGCAGAGCACCTTCATTTGGCAGAGAAGAAGTAGATGTCTAAGTCATCCTAGAAGACATTCACTGAACGCCCACTCTTTGCCATGTGGAGGGAGCAGCTACAAAGATGAATTGTCAAAGGGTTTACTGGGTAATAAAGGGATGCAAATGTAAGTCAACTCAAGTGCTCTGTAGAGGGCCCTGTGAAAGGTAAGCGCAGTGGCACTGTAGGAATACAAAGGAAGGGACTTAGCCTGGTCTGTGTGGGAGGTAGCAGGAAAAGGCTGGGGAAGCTTTTATGGATGAGAAAATCTGAGCTGACTCTTAGAGCATGACTAAGAATTAGCCATGGGAATGAGACGTGTTGGGGAGAGGCTGGGGGCATGCGGGGAAGAGGGGAAAACACAACCAAAGATAAAGGGCCTTGAGACGGTATAGTATGTGTTGGGGAGCTGAGGGCAGGCCAATATTAACAGAACATGAAGCGCAGAGAGGAAGTGCTGAGAGGTGAGGTCGGAAAGGGAGGGGCTCATGCCACGGAGTTTCTATTCTGTAAGCTCTGGAGAATCACTGCATGCATTTAAACAAGGGAATGACAATTGGATTCAAGTTTGGGGAGAATCATTTGAAAGGATGACTTTGACTGAGACAAGGCTGAGGGCAGGGGAACCATTGAGAGGGCTCTCGCCATCATCTAGCCAAAAGCCAATGAACTAGGGCAAGTGGTAGGATGGCGCCTTTGGGAATCCCAGCATTTAATGGGTGGGAGAGAATTAGACTCTAAGCAAAGCCTCAGTGAGAGAGAGAGAAAAGAAAAATGAGAAAAGAGTATCAAGAAGAGAATTTCAAAAGGAATAGGTGATCAGTGGTGTTCAATGTAGCTGCAGAATGCAGTCGACTGAAGTGCACAGGGCAGGGCCCCCCCCCCCAAGGGTGCTCTGAGGGCCAGGAGCACCCTTGCTGTCTGGGGACTTGTCAGGAGTACAAACTCAGGACCCACACCTGGGCGAGGAAATGGCTGTGGCTGACTTGGACATACTTGCATTGGAATGGTCGAGACAAAATCAATATTGCAGCAAATCTGGGAGGAAACGAGAGATGAGAAAGTGTCAATAATACAGTCTTGCCAGAAGCTTGGCTAAGGCAGTGAAGAGAGAAGTTGTGAGAGGTGGGCGAAAGTCAAGAAAACACGCACTTAGCGTGGCAGTGACTTCAAGCACCTGGTTTTTGGCTTAAAGGAAAGCAGAAAGATTGAGGTCTGTGATAAGAGGGTGAATAAAGAAAAAGCAAATATGGAGAAGAGGTCAATATTCTTACACAGAAGTGTATGAACAAACATGAGTTGTGGTGGTGTGCGACGAGCGTGGTGGCTGCTGTTGGAGCCGTGAGCTTGGCTCTCAGTTCCGGCTCTGTTGGTCAAGGGTTCTTTGAGAGGCATCGTTGTGTGTTTGTAATAGCCTACAGCTTTTTAAGGCACAGACCCGGTTTGAATTCTCAGTCCCTTATCAGTAAGTGTGTGAATTTGGACAAGTTATTAAGATACTCTGAGCATTTGTTTCCTAATCTCTAAAAAGGCATAACAATACTGGCTACACAGGATTGTGAATGAGAAAGTCTGTGTGTGTGAACTCCTGGGTGTCCCGTGCAAGTACAGCTGACCCTCGTCCAATGTGGGTTTGAACTGCATGGCTCCACTTACATGTGGATTTTTTTTTCCAGCAAATACTGGTGCTCTTTTCAGTCCATGGTTGGGAGTCTGCAGATGCCAAGGGCCAACTGTGTGCATTAACTTGAGCATTTGTGGGTTTTAGTGTCTGAGGGGGTCCTGAAACTAGCCCCCTGCAGATACCAAGGGACAATTAAGTTTTGGGGAGTCAAGTTATGTGCAGACTTTTGACACATGAGTTGGGGAGGGTTTTGGTACTCCTAACCACACACTCATTTTTTCAAGAGTCTACTGTATAGATATGATAAACGCTCAAGAAATCGAGCAAGTTGACGTGAAAAATTAGTGCATGACTAGGTAGGCCATTTAATATTGGAAAGTTGCAATTTCCCCATCTGTGAAAAAGGGCTATTAATAGTGCCCTCTCATTTATAGCATTTTATAAAGACAAAAATGAGCTATTTATGAAACACTTTTATGAAATTTAATGTTTGAAAAGTTACAGGAGACATTTCAATATGTTTGTACATTCTGAGACTTTAGTGGTCAGGGGATTAACTGATTGGTTAACTCCTTCTGTGACTTGTTCTTAGTCAACTTTCTAAAGGAGAAGTCAATCAATTAATTGGTCAGTCAACAACTAATAATTGAATGTTTTAAGTATGTAAAGTAACATTCTGGAAACTGAGGGAGATCAAAACAAAGAAACAACAAAACCCAGGAGGAGCTTAAAATCCGCCAGTAGATTAGATAGTCCAGGAAGGAAGTGATTCTGGCCAAGTGAAGAGCTGAAACCGCACACAGTAACGAAGTTGTTCAGCGGAGGATCGCATCTGCAAATCACTTCCTTATGCAAACGCACAGTGTTCGGAGGAAGTGGCTCATGCTAAGACCAGTGGTGAGATGCTGCTGGTGTTCCTGGAATAAGGTGTTGCAGTCCGGGAGCTGAAATGCCTCACCTGTAGCTCCGCTGCTGTGCAGAGCTCTGAGCACCTCGGCCTAGCTGTTTGCAGTGGTAGTCACTGTTGTTTGTTGACGTTGAAATCGTCTCTTCCTCTCTACTCCTCGAGCACAGGATAGTTGGAAGAAATAGGAGTGGATATAGAGGACAGTGCTACAAAATTAATTTTTATCACGGAAATTGCAGAATAAGCCCTGCATTGTCTTCTTGGAAGGAACAATAGTTGAAGGCTGTGTGAAGTCTGAATCAGCCCCTCGATGTTATTCCCGGCTCATCCACGAGGTTGCTTCTGGCTTCCAGCCTTCAGCTTTCCAGTGGCAGCTTCCATCCTTAGACTACTGTTCCCCAACAGGCCCCGCTTCCTGTGGCCGCAGTGCTCACTCAGCCTGGGTGTCCCCCAGGCCAGCGGTGATTGTGCAAGGCCTATCCCCACTACCACTCATGACTGCTCATTTTCTGTTACCGTGTAACTGACTGGCATTTCCTGCTGCAATTTTGATGTGCAATTGTGGGAACCTGGACATGAAAGCAACAACCTAGCCCCCCACTCTGTTTCTTGCTGAGATAATTCTCGATTGCTTCCACTGCAGCTGAATTTCGGGTCAAATAGTAACTTGTGCTTTTCTGAAGGCACCAGAAAGTCAGTAGTGCTAAGGACAGCACCAGAACAGGGGTCAGGGTGCTGACCCAGGAACCCAGTCTAAGTCGTGATTTGATCAAAGCTTCCGTGAGAGATAATCTAGTCTCCATTTCACCCTGAAATCCCCCAAAGGAGAACTGTTGAGGCCCATAGCTTCACACGCTGCCATTTTTGACTGCCGTTGCCACATCCATGAGTAAACCCCAGTGAGACTGGAGACGCAGGAGGCTGCAGGCTGTGGTCGTGAACAATGCCCCATTCACAGGTTACAAGGGTAGGCCTGTCTCACGGGCCAACCCAAATAGAGCTGGGAAGAGATGTCACTTTTATATCTTGCTTCAGGTGATTAGAACCAATTAAGAGGGTGACACATAGTAGAGGCAGGGAAAGAAAACACAGAGGGTGTCAACTTTTCCCACTTGTCCCAAGAGAGAAAGTGGGGGTTTGCCATCTGCTTCCCAAGTTCACTTATAAATTGCCAGATAACCAGTTTCTCCGTTGACCTTTCTGGGCTCTTCTCCCCCTTGGTTCATAAAACAATGATGCCGCCTGCTCTGGGAGGGTCCTGTTGTCTGAAGCCTGGTGGGAAATGCTCTTCTTGTTGCAGAGGCTCGCTGTGATTTCATGTCTCAGCCCCAGGGAAACACGCAGCCAGCCCATTTGGTGTGAGCAGTGAAAGGAGGGTTCCAACAGGTGCCGTTGTGCGCTTGCTGGATGAGGAGCCGTCAAGGGCACCAGGCCCGTTTTGATCTTTGCTCAGATGGAAGGCTTTAGTGGGATACCCTCTCGGGCTGGGGAGGGGACTCTTTGATCTTCCTTTGCCTAAGAGTCAGAACCCTCTTCTCTGTTTCCTCTAAGGACGAAAATAAACAGAGGAGCTGAGTTTGTGAACAGCTGCATAAACAATGCAATTTGGAAGTATGCAAAAAAATATGTGGGTTATATATACATTCATGCATATATATCCTCTTGATCCGCATTTTGCATCCTTGTGACCGTCGCTTGATCTGAGGGGGATTTCCATCCCTGCAGTGAAATCCAGACCCTTGATGCTCTGAGGGGTTCAAGGCCTCAGATCATTTAGGCAGGAGCATGTCTATCCCCTGAGCGTGGAGCAGTTCTGAGACGGTCCAACAACAGGGTGACAGAATGGCACCCCCACCCTTTAACACACCCAGAGTAGGCTATTCACATTCTGGAGGGTACACAACTAGAGTAGACAGTCTAGTAGAAGTGAGAGGTTTACACTTAGACAACAGTCTGTAAGGCTGAGACCATGCCCATCCGCTTTCCTCCACCCCTGCTGTCCAAGGAGGACTTTCTCTGGACATCTCTCATTTATTTAATGGGACCATCTTTCTGGGCTCACAGGCACGAAGTTCCGGTGTGGCCTTGATTTGTCTCCTTACGTTCCCATCCGTCGATCAATCTCCATAAACTGTGTAGTTTCCCTTTTTTGTCTGTCTCTTCATTGGCACCTTTCGTTCAGGCCACTATGACCAGGACTGTTGTAACAGTTTTCTATTGATGATATAACGTTGCATTTAAAGATGATAGAAGGAAATTGTTTTGGTAATACATATGATGGACTGGGAAGCTCAGACACAGCCTCAGGCTCTCGGGAGAACATAGCAGAAACAGTGACTTTCAAAAGGCAACAGAGGTCGATCTTCCAGCTAATGCTCTCCCAACTGAGCTATTCTGGCGGCTTCTGGTGAGGATGTGGAGAAAGGGGAACCTGCTGTTGGAGGGAATGCAGACTGGTGCAGCCACTGTGGAAAGTGTTACGGAGATACTGAAAAAAATTAAAAATGGAACCGCCTTTTGACCCAGTGATCTCCCTTCTGGGGATATATCCAAAGGAACCCAAGTCATTAACTCAGAAGAACATAAGAACTCCTATGTTCATTGCAGTGTTATTTACAATCACCAAGATATGGAAGCAGCCCAAGTGTCCGTCAGTAGATGAGTGGATAAAAAAACTGGCACATTTACACAGTGGAATTCTACTTGGTGTAAAGAAAGAAAATTTTACTCTTTGTGACAACATAGATACATTGGGAGACCATTACACTAAGTGAAATAAGCCAGTCAGAGATGATTATACTTCACATGTGGACAAATGAACAAACTGAACTAACAAGCAAAATAGAGACAGACTCATAGAGAGCAGGTTGACGTCTGTGGGTGGGGGGTTGGGGTGGAGGGACTGAGCAAAAAGGAAAAAAGACTTGTGGATGCGAACAACAGTGTGGAGACTGCAGGTGGGTGAGGGGGAGATAAAGGGACTAAAGGGTAATGGAAAAATACAAGTATAATAAAAAAAAGACAACAGGTTAAAAGTATAGAAAACTATTTTTCACATCTCATGCTGGCCTGTAGTTATTTTCCATGACGTTTTCTCCCTAACCTGTCTTACACGTTTGGTCTTCATACCTCTGGTCACGATGATCCCTCTGACTAGAAGCCTTGCATTCCTTCCTTCTGCCTAAAAATCTCTGCTGTTCAGAGTGCGTCTCCTTGCCATCTCCTTCCCTCCATACTCCCAGCAGGAGTTCTCACTCCCTTGACTGAGTTTCTAGAACCCTTATAGTACTTACCTGTCTCTTTACTGAATTATGAATTCCTGAACAAAAGTTGGTTTTTTCTTAACTTTGTCACAGTGGATAGCGTAGTGCCTCACATATGCTAATTCCTAAATAAATTCTTAAATAAAAACAAATGGAGCCCTGGCCAGTGTGCCTCTGTTGGCTGGAGCATCGTCCCATAACCGAAAGGTTGCAGGTTCGATTCCTGGTCAGGACACATGCCTAAGCTGCAGGGTCTGTCCCCTGTCCAAACACATAGGATCCCTGGTCCCGGTACATATGGGAGGGAACCAATCGATGTTTATCTCTCCCATCAATGTTTCCCTCTTTCCCTTCCTCTCTTTTTAAAACTGATGAAAAGATGTCCTTGGGTGAGGACACTACAAATAAAATACAATAAAAAATAAATGGATGGCGTGAAACTAGGGTAATCACACACTCATCTGATGTCCCTTGTGCCATTATTTCTTCCAGCTTTATTGAGGTATAACTGACAAATAAAATTATAAGATATTTAAAATATACAATGCAATGATTTCAGATATGTATCAACTGTAAAAGGGTTTTCCCTATCAAGTTAATTAACACACCTATTACCTCACATATTCACCTTTGTGTGTGTGAGAGAGCAAAGTTCTGAGCAAATTTCAATTTCACAACCCGGTGTTACCAACTGTAGTCACTGTGTTCCCCGCCAGGGCCTCAGGCCTCGTTCATCTTAGAGCTGAAACTCGCCACCCTTTTACCAGCCTCTCCCTTTCTCCGCCCTCCCTCCGGCCCCTGGCAACTGCTTTTCCACTCTCTGTTTCTATGGGTTCTACTTTTTTTTATTTTTTAGATTCCATTTATAAATGATACCACGCAGTATTTGTCTTTCTCTGTTTTTGTGCCCATTATTTTAAACAACCACTTAAGGAGCTCTTCATGTATAAAAATCACAAAAATTCATTTAATTCTCACAGTAATCCTACGGCATCATTATTACTTTTGTCCTCATTTCACAGTGTAGAAAAATGAGGCTCAAAGAAATTAAGCAATCCCTCCACGAGTACCCACCTTGTTAGTGTCAGAGTCTGACCTGAAGTTCAGGCCTGACTCCACGCCTCCCATTTATACGCGCATTCCTGGGCTGCAGTGTCCCTTGGGTGTCCTGCCTGGAGATGCCAGGGGAGCTTCCCGGGAGCCGTCAGGCTGGTGGGCGGCTGACGTGGAGTGACAGTTGCACTGCAGTGAGGGGCCACTTGGAGGGGCAGTGCCTGTTGTAAATCACTCTGGGGACCTAGGAGAGGGGACACCAGGAAGGGCACCTCACAGCCTTCAGAGACCGCGTTCTGGGAAGGGGACTGTGAAGAGAGTGGACATGTGGCTTTTTTCTCTGCGCTGGGTGAGCCAGCCTCAACAGAGACAACCCGAGACTGTTGTTCCTTCTTGAAGTCTTAGTTCAGGTTAGCCTGCATTTCGTGGTAGAAAAATGCATTTATCCTAAGTTCCTGGATTGTTATGGCTTCTGAGCTAATAGGTAGTCTGTAAAATGCATAAAATAGATGATAATGATGATGACCTCTGCCTTCTCCTAACTTCACACCCTGGAGCCACACATTCTAAATCTAATTTTCCAGGCAAGGGCCCCTCTAGTATTTGAAGACAGGTTCTTAGACCCTGCTGAGTCACATCAGACACACTTCCTCCACGGTCATCTCACACACCTGAACCCACTTGGGCCATCTATTTTGTGTATGGTGGTATTTGTTAGGGATGCAAGAAGAAGAAGGCACAACTTTTTACTCACCTCCACCAACAACCCTCAACCCGGTCCAGGAGCTGATAGGTTAGTTCTGTCAGCAATTCACGAGGTAACATTGTTTCTAATTACCCTGTTCTCATCACCCTCCGCCGCAGGCTCAAGTGAGGTTTCAAGGGGGGTTTTATACTCAGACCCAACTCTGTACCCACAGTCTGTGTTTGGTGCTTCTATGAATGATGCCTTGGTGGGGGATGGCTCTCCTTGAACTACAATCAGTTCAAATCCCACCTTTCCACCATCCCCACTCCATGAACAGCTTTCAACCCAGATGTTTTCCGTGTTATTTATTTATGCATTCAGTGAACTTTGAGTCTCTACTCAGTATTCAGAGCTCTACTAGATGCTGTTTCTAAGGCACAGTTCTGGACTAAGAAGCAGGTTTAGAGACAAGCTCAGTCTAGTGGCAAAGACATAAATAAACAAATTACCAATATAGTGTGATAAAGGCAGTGGTGGGAATGGATGCAAGATGCCATCCAGTCACAAAGGAAGGGCGTTTAACTCTCTCTTGGAATGGAAGAGGGGGTGGGAGAGGGTCAGAGAAGAATTCCTGGGGGATTTGGTGTGTCCTTTATAGCTTGGAGCACAAATAAAAGTGAAACTTGTGAAGAAGGAGAACCAGGCAGACAGACCAACTGTTGGGGGCGGGGAGGGGGCGGAGACTAGAGCAGGAGGGTCCAGGATGGGAGAGGAAGGCAGGAGGGCAGGGCTCTGCACGCCATGCTATAGAGATTGGATTTTTGTCCTCAAAGCCATCTAAGGGTATTCAGTAGTCCCCCTTATCTATAGGGATACATTCTAAGACCCTAGATGGATGCTCAAAACCCCAACTACTACTGAACCTTGTATACAATGTTTTTTCTTATACATATGCACCTATGATAAACTTAGTTAATAAATTGGACATGGCAGGAGATTAACAACAATAACTAATAATAAAGTGGAACAATTATATCAATGTATAGTGGACCCTTGAAAAACACGGGTTAGTACTGTGTGGGTCCACTGATAAGCAGATTTTTTTCCCAAAAATATACAGTCGGCCCTCCATATCCCCAAGGTTTCCCATCTATCCATCCAACTAACCGCGGGCCAAAACAGTAGTGTTGATCCACAGTGGAGAGCCTGAGGAGGCAGAGGGCCGGCTGTATACACAGTCCTGCACCATTTCACATAGTCGACTGGTGCACCACTGGATTTTGGTAACCACCAGGGGCCTAGAACCAATCCCCCATGGATACCTGGGACAACTGAGCTTTGGGGGACTCAAAAGTTATACGTGGAGTTTGACTATGTGGGCGTTGGCACCCTTAACCCCGCATTGTTCAAGAATCAGCTGCGCTATATGAAAAATTATGTGAATGTGTGTCTCTCAGCAAACTGGCATGAATTTTTTTTCACCATTTCGTGAATAGAAGATTTGTTCTTACCGCAGCAACCTCAGCACATGATGTTTTTTCTTTCCTTATTAAGTCAAGAACTTAAAAAAAAAGATTTTATTTATTTATTTTTAGAGTGAGGGGAAGGGAGGGAGAAAGAGAGATAGAAACATTGATTGGTCACCTCTCGCATGTGCCCCCAGCTGGGGACCCAGCCCTGCAACTCAGGCATGTGCCCTGACCAGGAATCAAATGGCCAACCTTTGTCTTACAGGATGATGCTCAACCAACTGAGCCACACTGGTCAGGCTTAAGTCAAGAACTCTTACTTGGCACTAAAAAAAAAAAAAACACTTTCTGGCTTCTCTCTGGCATATTCAAATTGCTAGCATCACTATTCCCGGGCCTTGGGACAGTAAAACAACAGACTTGAACTCAAGCGCTGCGATACCGGGACAGTTGATCTGATAACTGGATAACTGAGAGGGCAACTTAGTGACAAGTGGGCAGGGACCATGTACAGTGTGGAGACGCTGGACAAAGGTGATCCACATCCCGGGCGGGATGGAATGGAACAGTGTGAGACTTCACCATGCTCCTGAAAGGGGCATGCAATCGAAAACTTAGGAATTCTTTATTTCTGCCATTCCCAATTGAATATCATCAGACCATGGCTCACTGTGGGTAACTGAAACCGCAGAAGGAGAAACCATGGAACGGGGGGACTGTTGTATTTATATTGTGTTGGTTTAGCTCATTCCAAGCTTTAAAAATCCTCTTTTGTGTCAAACAACGTATTACTTCTCTGTGACATAAGAGAATTTGATGAGAATACCTTTTCTAGTTTCTAGACAAATTTTAGATAAATTTAGTGAAAAAGGAATAATAAATAAGACCAGGACTGAGGTCTCTAACATGTTCTGGAAGGTAGCCATTCAGCAGCACCGAATGCAGGTGGTCTCCCTCACCCTGCCTGACCTGGCCCTTGCCTGTCTCTCCGAACTCCTGCTGTGCTTCTTCCTTCGCATTCTCGTTGCTGGTCTCGGAACAGATTAAGCCTTGCCCTGCTTCTGGTCCTTTGCACGTGCTGTCCCACTGGTGGGAAAACTCTTTCTGCGGCTGTTTTTTCTCAGTCTTCAGATTTCTTCTAGAAAGGTCTCCTCTTCAGGGACTCTGTGTCTCAGCCTTCTCACCCGTCAACCTTAACCTGTCTTATGTAGCAGTTACCACAAGTTGTGATGATGTGTTTCTTTTTTTTTTTAAATTTTTTTATTGATTATGCCATTACAGTTCTCCCATTTCCCCCTTCATTCCCCTCCACCTTGCACACCCCCTCCCACCCACACTCCCCCTCTTTAGTTCATGTCCATGTATCATAAGTTCTTTAGCTTCTACATTTCCCACACTACTCTTGCCCTCTTCCTGTCTATTTTCTCCCCACCGTCTATGCTACT
>PVKM010006217.1:0-44942 GCA_004027735.1 Carollia perspicillata
CAGCAAAGGTGCCAGTGGGAAGTGCATTGGGTTCTAGGGAGACTTCGAAACCAAAACAATATCCTCCTTTATTTATCATGGTCTATTCATTTGTTGGTTTATATATATACATATATAAACATATATAATATATATATCAAATATATAAATATATATATTATATACATAATATAAAATAAATATAAATATATATAAAACACACACGTGTGTGTACACGCAGTATCAGTCTGGGAGGCCCAGGAACACTCTGAAAATAGACTTAAACAAATTTATTGATTGATTTTAGAGAGGAAGGGGGAGAACCATTCATTTGTTGTTCCACTTATTCATGCAGTCATTGGTTCTTTTCCTTTTTTTTTTTAAAGATTTTTTTAACTTACCTTTAGAGAGAGGGGAAGGGAGGAGAAAGAGGGAGAGAAACATCATGGACTTGCGATCAGTTGCCTCTAGCATACCTCCAACTGGGAAACTGGCTTGCAACCCAGGCATGTACCCTGACTGGTGACTTCTCGGTTAGCAGGCTGGTGCTCAATACACCTTGTCACACCAACCAGGGCCATTGGTTGATTCCTGTATGTGCCCTGTATCACGAGGCTACTCTAACTGAGCTACCCAGCCAGGGCCTGAAAATAGAGCTTTGAGAAGGGATTGCATTGACAGATATTAACACTAAAAATCTGTATGTAAGAGAGTGTAGTAGAGATGTGAAAATATTCATCCAACCACTGGAACAGAACAGAAAATGCAGAAACAAACTCAAATACATGTGAGACTTTAGTTTAAGAAAGAGATGGTATTCTCACATCACAGGTAAAAAGGCAGCAGACCATTCGATAAAATGTAACCTACCTTGAATAGAGAGCAAGCTTACTCTAACTATAGACAAAACCCAGAATACATAAAAGTTCTTTTAACTTCAAACGGCAACAAAGAAAAACTATCAAAGATTAAAGAAATGGTTTGCAAACCCAAGTGACAAAATGAGACTATATGCAACGCATATCACAAGGGTTTAAATCTAATATATAAAGAACTTTTTATATGAGTTCTTAAAAATCTATATTAAAAAATACCAAGAACCTAAGAAAACAATGGGCAACTGTTTCTATATCCTAGAAAAGCAAAAATAAAAACAGCTTTATGAAGGTATAAGCCACAAACATTTTCCTTGGTTCCCAGGCCTGGCATATAGTAGAAACTCAGTAAATGTTTATTGAATGAATTTTACAACTGACAGCTTTATATTCAGCCAGAAACATTAAAGTTATATTTATAAAATTAATGATTTGAAAGAGTCTAGACAAAGAGGTAATCTGACTTATGTTCCTACAACTAGTGACAGTGACACTAAGTTATTTCTAGGTGTTTCAATAAAGGGCAGGACTAGCAAGCGTAAATTGTATAGCATGAGTAAGTAACTTTAACAAACTCACACGAATGTCTTGTCTGTTGATGAAAGGAAATCTAGTAAAGGAAATAAAGTTAGCACTGTCATCTTTAAAATCAAAGGACAATATGTATAATTAGGGATGTGATAAAGGCTTATGTATTGGAGGACCATACATAAATTAAACGCAATATACAGTCAAAGGAAACTTGGATTACCTTCTACCATATTACCATCCTTCTGAAAAATCCTCTCTTCACACCACTGACAATGGATAAGATATTGAATCTTCTTGGCTGTTTCATCTGCAGAAGTAGGCCCCCTCAAAACTCTCACAACCACCAGGACGAAATGTTCCAGAGCCACTGCAAACAGCACTTCTATGCCTTTGTTACATCGAGCTGCAGCTCTGCAAAACAATTTCAAGTTATTTTGTGTGTTTACCATTTTTTTGTTTGATGTTATACTGACAAATACTAACCTGAATATTAAACTATGGGTGGGTAAAGGGAAAAAGAAGGAAAATTCAGTTCTTAGTAGTGCTTTTAAAAGATCATTACTGGAACTTTTGCACAAATTGAAACACAGGACATATGATGCTTGCCAGTGTCTTCGGCAACTAGACATTTTCCCCTACCGAGAGGGTATTCTCTCAATAGGGCTGTAGTCTCTGGTTTTCAAGTCTCCTTGTCATCACCACCACCTTTCTCCTTTTTCATCTGTATTTTCTATAAAACCTTCTTCCAAGCAATGTTTACTGAGTGTTACACACTCAAGTTAGCTCACATGTATTAACTTGAATTTGTTAGTGTTATAAGCATTTTTAAGTAGGTCCTTGGCATGTATACACTATACATAAGACTTTTCAATTAATTAGGAATAACCCTTAAGGTCTATGAAGTCTGATAATGTACTTATGCTGAGGTAGGAAATCCAACCTAAATGCTGTGAGACTAGTGTTAAGTGAGCTGGCTGATCATCCATTACTTTTGATGTCCATTTACATTATCATGTTATTCTTCTAGCATAATACTTTGAAGAAAAGGGGCTCAAAAAAACTTCCTTTCATCAACTGTTTAGAAATCCTGATAAGACAACTTCATAGGTAAGATCATTTTGCAGAATCAAGTTAATAAGTCATCACTGTATCTTATTGTATACATATATATTTTTTTACTTATTAATTTTAGAGAGAGAGAGGGAAGTGAGGGAGAAGGAGAGAGAAACATCAATTTGTTGTTCCATGTATTTATGCAGTCATTGGTTGTTTCTTGTATGTGCCCTGACTGGGCATTGAACCTGCAACCTTGGTGTATCCGGATGATGCTCTAACCAACTGAGCTACCCAGCCAGGGCAAGCCATCGTTTTATAAATTATTTGTTCACTAAGGAAGATTAGATGAAACGAATGTAAAACAATGACTGTTCCTAATTATTTAAAGATAATCTTTGCCTTTCCTTTTCATTATGCCATCCTCCCACCTACCCTACATTGTTGAAATAACTGATTTAAAATTAACTTTTCATTTTTATCTTTCTTACTATATTATTTTAATAACATTTTTAATTGGAGAGTAAATATTTTAGGCACAAGCTTTCAAATCAAATTCTAAAAAATAGTATAAGATTACCAAGCAAATCAAGATTACAGATATGGAATACAGAATTTCTATTTTGTACATATTTTAAAAATAAGACAAGCGCTTCTTGGATCTGTTTTTATCATACACCCAAACACAGTAGGTACGCTGTTGGCAACTCGGTACCTGGCCAGGGCCGCCACAACAATTCGGGCTGCTAGTTCCTTGTAGTACTCAGTTCGGACAATGTTACAGCCGTAATGACGCCGGGCAACGTGTTGTGCCTTGGCATATAAAGAACTGATGTCTGTAGAAGTCACTGACACTATGCCGAGGTTTCTTATATTTCTGAATGCAGAATCCAGATAGTTCACTGATGTTCCAAAAGGGTCTAGGTGTCTAAAATCAGAAAGAACACAGACGTTTAAAAGCATACTTGTAACTAAAATTATACAACTGTCATTATTTCTAGTGACAAAATTCCATTAGTTCAAAATACTTTACAAATCTATTTGAAATAGATAATTGTTTTAAAAGTAATAAGACGATCATATGATGTGTTAGATATGCAAAAATAAATCAGACTCAGAGGAAATTGTTAGGCCCAGGCACTTCATTTCAAATGCTGGAAGATGTTCTTATTGCATTCCTTAGGCCAATGCTAAAAACAGAAAACTGTATTAACTGAAATAAATAAAAAGCAACTTTTTTTCACTTACATGAAATCGAAAGATCTCAAATGCATCAATACATTGGCATCCATTTTGGTCACCTGAATATTACCAGGTTTTTCCTCTCCTTCTTTAAGAACTTCATCACTCTCTCCTTTCTCCTTACTGTCCACCACCACTTTTAATTTGTTTAAATGGCAGTTTTCCTGAATCAAGGTCACAGAGTTTTCATTCAAGTCATTAATTGTAACTTTGACTGCATTTCCAAGATGTTTTGCCCATTGTAATCCCATTATCCCTTAGGAGAAATGGGAAGGAAAAGAAGTTTCTAAATTGTAATAATTAAAAATAAAAATAGTATAATATAGAATATGATTCTATAAATAACAAAGAAATTATTTCAATATTTTAATGTTTTCATGAATAATTCTTTTCTACTTTCTCACTAAAAAGCCTCTGAAGAAAAGTTACCACAAAAAAAAGTCTTATGGAATTTCATTAGTATTTCTTACAAAACTTTTCTATGATCCCTGTTCAAATAAAATCTCTAGTAACAAGAATACACAAGAAAGACTAAATCTCACTGGAAAAGTAATTATACAGTAAAGATAGTAGATTAATCACATATAAAGCTAGTATGAGGGTTAAAAGACAAAAGCAGTAAAAATAACTACAATTATAATGATTAGTTAAGGGTTATACAAGATAAAAAAGATGTAAAATGTGACATCAAAAACAAAAATGGGTTGGTGGATCGTAATAATGTTGAGCTTTATAATGGGATTGAACTTAACCTGCTATTAACTTAAAATAGATTGTTACAGAAAAAGCTTCAATGGTAACCACAATGCAAAAACCTAGAGTAAATACACAAAAGATAAAAAAAAGGAATATAAGCATGCCGCTAATGAAAGCCATCAACCCACAGAGGACAAGAGCAAGAGATGATGAAAGTAACAAAGAGGAACTATGAAAACTAGAAAACAATTTAAAAATGATAAGTACAGGTGTATCATAATTACTTTAAATGTAAATGGACTAAATCCTCCCATCAAAAGACACAGAGTAGCTGAATGAATAAAAAAAGCAAAACAAGATCCATCTATACGCTGTGCCCTAGGGAATAACTTTAGATACAAGGACAGACACAGACTGAAAGTGAAGGGATGAAGATAGTCCATGCAAATGGAAACCAAAAGAAACATGGGAGTGGCCATACTTGTATCAGACAAAACAGACTTTAAAACAAAGACTGTAATAAGAGCAAAGGCAGCCACTACATAATCATAAAGAGGTCAACCCAACAAACCGAACATTTGTAAATATTCATGCACACAGCATAGGAGCACTGAAATATATAGCGAGTAAATATTAACAGATCTAACAGGAGAAACAGCAATACAATAATAGGAAACTATAATGCTTCACTTCAATACATCAACAGATAGGTCATCCAAACACAGAATCAGTAGGAAAACGTGAGTCTTAAACGACACACTAGAGCAGATGGACTTAGCAGACAGTTACACGACATTCATCTAAAAGCAACAGAATACACATTCTTCTCAAGTGCATATAGAATATTTTCCAACAGTGATCACAGTTTAGGGCACAAAATGAGTCTTAATAAATTTAAGGGGACTGAAATCGTATCAAGCAACTTTTCTGACCACAATGGTCAGAAAATTACATGAAGGAAAATGGAAAATTCACCAATATGTGTAGATTAAACAACACATTACTGAAAAACCAGTGAATCAAAGAGAAAATCAAAAGAGAAATCGAAAACTACATTGAGACAAATGAAAATGTCACATATCAAAAGTTACAGGATGCAACAAAAGCAGCTCTGAGTCATAAGTGTCTGTCTCAAGAAACAAAAAAAAAAGTCTCAACCTAACTTTACACTTCAAGTAACTAGAAAAGGAACAAATAAAACCCAAAGTTAGTAGAGAAAAAGAAATAACAAAAAAGTACAGCAAAACTAAATGAAACAGAGACTAAAAAAAAAAAAAGGACACAAATAAAATCAGAAATGAGAGAAAGTTATAACTGATACCAAAGAAATACAAAGGCTCATAAGGGACTAGTATAAACAATTACATGTCAACAAATTGGACAACCAGGAAAAAATGGGTAAATTTCTAGAAACATAGTAATTATTGAGACTAAATTAGAATGAAACAGAAATCTGAACACACCAGTTAAAAGTAAGGAATTCAATCAGTAACCAAAAATTTCCCAATAAAAGTTCAGAACCAAACAGCTTCATTGGTGAATTCAATCAAACATTCCAATAAAAATTAATACCAATTCTTAAACTTTTCCTTTTCAGAAGGAGAAGGAACCATTCCAAATTCATTTTATGAGGCCAGCATTACCCTGATACCAAAATCAGACACAGACACCACAAGAAAAGAAAATTATGTTTATCAGAAAATTACAGAATATTCCTGATAAACATAGATGCAAAAATTCTCAACAAAATATTAGCCAACTGAATTTAACAATATGTCAAAAGGATCACACACCATCATCAAGTGGGATTTATTCCAAGGATATAAGGATGGTTCAATATCCAAAAATCAGCCAACAAATAAAGGACAATCAGTTAACAAATAAAGGATAAATATCATATGATCATATCAATAGATGTAGAAAAAGCAATTCACAAAATTCAACATCCATTTATGATAAAACTAACAAAGCAAGTATAGAGGAATGTACTTCAACATAATAAAGGCCACAGCTAACATCATACTTAATGGTGAAAAGTTGAAAGCTTTTCCTCTGAGATCAGGAACAAGACAGAGATTGCCATTCAAATAATTATCACACACACACACACACACACACACACACACACACACACAACAGTAACACAGATGGAAAAGAGACTTGGCAGACATACTAAACAACTGAAATAGTCTTTGTCTGGATTCTGATTTGATAATAAGAAACTGAGATAATTGGGTACATGTAAACATTTAAGGATCTTATAGAATTATTCTTTAATTTTTCAAGGTATAGTACTGGTATCAAAGTCCTTATCTTTTAGAGATCTAACTGAAATGTTTACAGATGAAATGACATCTGTGATTTGTTTCAATATAATGGCTGAAAGGATGGGGATATGAGGTCTGAGATAAGTATATTGGATAGTTACAAGACTGAGCATGAGTTGATAATTTGTGGAGTGAGGACACAAAGGGATTCATTTATTAATACTTTCCACTTTTTTATATGTTAGAAGTTTTTCCACAGTAAAAAAAAGTTTACCTTGGATCTTCAATTTTTTTGTATTAAAATAAAATTTTATATTAAAATATTCCATGATATCCACATACATTTTCTAAGTAAAAATACAGTACAATCTGATAAAGCTGGGTTCCAAGAAAGCTTCATTATTTACCAGTGGCTCCAAAGGCATCTAGACATTCCAAAGGTTTCCGTTCCTCAGCCAGAGCAGCCAAAGTACAGAATATCAGCTGCCTAGAAGAAAGTATAATAATCTGAAATAATTGTCCTTGACCATGGCTTCGTCATTATAGATTTTATTTAAGAATATGAGAAAAAAAAAGGATAGTGAGTACTGGTGTTCCTATTTGAAAACAGGCCTAATGACATATTACTATTTAATAGCATGAGAAATAGAAATTTGTGAAATTAAACTATGAAGCTAATTGGGTCCTATTAACAAGCATTCGCTGTGAATAATGATTTTAGAAACAAATTTTATAAATAAAAATCTGCCCACAAAAGCACTGTTCAGTAGTTATACAAAGTTAGGTCTGCTTTACTGTCCGAGGAAGAAATTGATCTGAGAAAACACTAAAATAGATCATTTTCATTCTGTACCTAGTTTTAAATTTCAATACCTGAGAACAGCGATTTTCAATCTTTTTCATCTCATGGCACACATAAACTAATTACTAAAATTCTGTGGCACATCAAAAAAATATTTTTGCCAATCGGACAAAAAATAGGTATGGTTTTGATTCATTCGCACCAGATGGCTATTGTTGTACAGGCTACTGTCATTTCTTATTTGACAATCTAAGGGAAAAGAGGTCAATACCCCAACTAACTGGTCAGGTATTGCAGGGTTTAAAACTTCTCGTGGCACACCAGTGTGTCGGGGCACACACGTGGAAACTTGCTACATTAGAACATAAGGATTGAGAGAGGGTACATTTGTAATGATTTGAAATATGTCGTGACACTTTTTCTTAGTTTAGCTTACCGATTTAGTTTCATTTTGGGATTAAAATAGGAATCTGTTTTCTGAGGTATGGAGTAGTTAGGACCAACTTGTACATCTGTGTCTGCCTCTTTCAAAATTTCATTAGGTGGTTTAGCAGCAGAAGCTAAGATGAAAAAAGATTTCTAGTTAAATACAAAATAATTTAAAATATCTAAAACAATACACATTTAGAAAATAACTTTCCTTTATAATCATCTGTTAATGTAGTTAGTTGTGTAGGTGTTAAAATTTGATCTATTCAGCACTGTCTCTGGAAAAGGGTAGTACTCAGGTCAGTATTTAGTGAATTGAAGTTTATCAACTTAAAATCTGAACTGCCTAGCAGATCAGTACATCAATACATGAAACCTTGTTAAGAACAATCAACCTAAAAACAAACAAAAAAAGCAGAAAAAGAACAATGAACCTAAGATAGTGAAGAATCCTGAAACACCTTTATTAATCACTGAATATTATATTGTGTTTACATAGGCTGGCTGCTAAATATGTTATTGTGGGATAATGATTAGAAAAGCACTATCTCTGTATGATTACATTTCATCAGTCAGCATGGATGACGAAGAATTACTATACTTCCTGAACTTGCTAGATTTCAGAACACTTTCTCGTAATTATGATTTGAATCACAAATTACATTCAAACAAGTATGAAGTAAAGGGAAAAGAGATTCTACATTTAATATACATTAGAATCATTTAGTTCCAAACTCAAATGAAATACTGATGTAATTATGTACATATTTAAAAAGAAATGGGACATATGTAATATGTGTGGGGAAAACATATGAGATTATATCAGAATGTTAAGTAAATGGCAACTCTATTTCTCTTCTTACAATGCCAAAAAATAACCTTTCCTGGCGTTGTGTTCTATATTCTTCTCTAGCCGCCAAAGTGGCATCACAAACCTCACAAGATCAGCCTTTCTCAAACCAGATTCTGTGAGAAAATTAATCTCGGTAGAAAATTATTTCAGCGCCTTTTTTCTCAACTCTTAAAATAAAGGTATACAGCACCATTCTAGACAGACAGAAAAGAAATTAGTTCATTGTATACAGTAGATGCCTTAGGTCATGAGGGGCTTAATTCTTGAGAAGGGCTCCCTCAGTGATAACTACCAATAACCTGTTACTACTCAGGATAAGGAATGGTCTTTACGGCGATTTCCCTCTTCTTTCCAGTGCGTTGCAGCTATTTGTGCAGGAGCCATGGTGAGTAATACAACCCTACACTCTTTCACGAAGATACCTACACTTACTTGAACATCAGTTGCTTTTTTCTACCCGTGTTAAATGTATCTGTTAATTGAGGACAGATAAATATTGGTGGGGGCCTCATAGAAAAAAGAAAACCTGAAGTAATGAAGTAGTAATTAACTAAGTGATTTAAGTAAGTAACTCTCTTTATCTCCCTGCTGTCTAAAAGGAATGAACTGGACCATTGTTTAAGGATTTACTTATTAACATGTTAATGAGATTGCTTGACTTACCAGCAATATACCTGGATTTAGTCTCTCCTTTATTCACATGGCGCCTCACGTGTCCCAGCATATCAGTCCTTCTGGTGATTGTTGCTGAACAAATGATACAATGATAATGGGCGCCCATTTTACTGGATATCTATCAAACAGAGTATTTAAATAAGTTACTAAGATAACGAAGTAGAAGTTTGTTTAAGGTTGCAAATTTACATATGTTAGTATGTCTTGGGTTTAACGGTATAGAAGATAGTATTAATTTTGCCTTGTGACTGAAGGGATCTTTACTTCCTTACTTATATTTACATATGCTTTTAAATTTTACTTTACAATAGGTTGCAACTTAATTTTTTTCGATTTTTCCCATTCATTCTAATCAGCAAATAACTGTATCCTCTTTTCTATAAGCAGCACTTATAAATGGTGTATTAGTAGTAGCGGATATTTAACTGGCTCTCCAGGAAAATAAAGTCCTGATTTAGTGTTTGCAATTTTGTGTAGAATGACCACCCTACAATTTCAAGAAGAAATACTCTATAATTTCAAGCTACAATTGTGACAGATTTCAACCTACCAGTGCGACATCACTGAGTGTGTACTTGGGAGAAGACAGCATTACCACCATGTAGATATTACATAAATAACTTTGAGAGCACACATAACAGAAAAATGTAGTAAAATAATTAGGAAATAGTGAGCTTTGAGTATTCATTACCTTTGCTTTTAATATAACTTATTCACTTTTAAGTTTATATATTTTAATTTTTAATGATGACTACATTTAATAACCAGCTTTCAAAATTTCTAGAAATTTGAGCTAGTTCCAGCAAACCAAATTTTAGAGACATAATGAAAGGTCTATTTTTCCAAGTAAAGAATTCTCCCTTTATAATTTCTCACATAGCTGGGAACCGAAAGACTACTTCCATGGCTCTTTCCTGCTTTTGATGCTTCTTCCTCCTATTTACCTGGTACCAGATGGCAAGCAGAGAATATTCAGGAACACTGCACAGAATTCCTTTTGGTACTGTGGGTTTCTTATTCAAAACGCCTCGCATAAGGTGCAGGGACCAAGAACTGTCCCGACTACCGGTGAAGAAACGCTCCCCTCCCTGTCCCAGCACTTTACTTTTTTTTTATTTTGGTATCAGCACTTTACTCTTTTTAGTGATCCAATGAAAAATTAATAATAAAGTGCTGGGGCAGGGAGGGGAACATTTAGTTTAATATATCATTAAACTAATATGTATTCAGGATAGTATCACTAAAAATATTTTATAATTTTTATTCCCCAAAGGTCAAATCTATTCTAAAATGAACATACGTACTTATAAAAAAAAGATACCAAAGATTTCAGAAAATGTCTTATTCTGTCCTTTGACAAAGTAAAAGGAAGAGCATAGGGAGGATGATGAGAATGAAGCAACACACACTAAGATATTTACTAAATCACAGAAACTGGAGGCTCTCATTCCATGATCAAACTTTATTTTAAAAGAAAAAATTACTTTCTATTTAAATTCTTCATTCTAAAATTAGTAAAGAAGTTAATTTTACTTTTGAACACAGCAATTTATCTGACTGAAATTGGAAGTATAAAAACAATTCAATATAGCAACTTTTTCCCATGCATTTCATATTTTTCCTCATATGAAAATCTGAAAGCACTCACACAAAATCTTAAAGTGAACCTCACCGCTGAATATGAACATTATAGTTTTAAAGTAAGTAAAAACTATAACCTCCTTAAAGAAGGCTGAATTTAAAAATAAATCTAACATCTGATTACCTGTTCTCCAATAACATTCGGTTTCACTGGTCGACAAGGTAAGTGACAGATGCACATTCTGTAACCTAGAATAAGGAATGGCTAGTCATCACACCGCAGTTTGTTAAATATTCACTTTTCACTAAAATTATTAGCAAATTTTATAAGAATAACTGGGATTATTCTTTATTTGTAATGTCATAATTTATTTAAATGAGACTGCCTTAATTTACTTGTTACATATGGTACAGTATAAAAACAAACATAGGAGATCCAAATTTGAATACTGGTTTTGCCAACGCTATCTTGGATTAGCCACTGAGCTTCTTTAGAACTCAATTTTATCATCTGTTCACTGCCAATCTGACTTTTCCTCGGGTGGCGTTGTTCAAAATGTGGACCTCCAGGGCCAAGCAGAGTACTCAGTACAGAACAGGGGGTTAATAAATATTTGACAAACTAAACTACTGGTGCCCTGTACTGCTATTGCCTAGAGAGCAATACCAACCAACACATTAAAAGAGGGGTACAAATCCCTCATAATTTAAAACTTAAAACATTTCATTAAGTTCACAACTAAATGCGAAAACTTGTATCAAATCTTGAATTTCATTTACAGCACTTTTAGCAAGCACAAAAATACTAACCTTCAAATTCAACTGAGACTTTCCAGTGTAAATTTTGAAGGTGCCTACGAAGCTTATGGCTGTTACAAGCTCTGAATTTTTCCTTAGGGCACAGTGGACAAGCCTGTTTGTTTCCTGATAGAGAAAGAAGAGCCAATGAAGCACAGACTATAATAGCTATAAAGTGCTTAGATTCAGCTACAAAAAAAGTAACAGGATTCCCCAGCCCCATCCCACCTTCTTAGATGTCCTTCCTGACTTTAGGGAGAAGTCACACCCTATCTCAGCAGGTAATTAAAAGCAATTGTTTTAGCACAGGGTCAGTGATTTTTACCCTAAAACTACCCTCTCGGTGGCTAGCTGCTATCTTTGTTGCCACTGGGAATAGAAAGGATGAGGAAGTGATAATCTAATATATCCCTCCAGGTAAAATGCCTGGCAGAGTCACTCTGTACTTTGGACGGGGAAAAGGTATAGTTGTCACACCCTCAGAGGGACGGGAGTTGGGAAGAGAGCGTAAGTACTCTGGCAGTAAATATGTGGAGTCGGAAAACTGGAAGGAGGAACCCGAAGCAGTAGAAGGAATTGCATAGAATTGCTATTCTGGGACGGGAGGCATGACTAGAAACACTGTATCCTATGACTGAATTTGTAAAGTCTTCCTTCTTTATTAGCATACTCTTGAAAAGACTCTGGATCGTCAGAATAGAAATCTTATTTAATTAGAAGTGTGCCTCAAATAAAAACTTCGATAGTTTACAAAAGAATTAAAACTTTAAATTCAGATTTAAAGCAATAAAAATATATAGAAGTAATCAAGAGCCCACTTAATAAAGTTTAATCCAATAAATACCTTTCATATACAGCACACTGCAAGTATAGACACAATTTCTTTTTCTTTTTTTTATTGTGGTTCAAGTACAGTTGTCTCCATTTTCCCCGGACTACTCGACGCAATTTACTTTAATATTAATACTCAGCCTACTTTGCGCTGGCTGGGTGGCTCAGTTGGTCGGAGAATCATCCCATGCACCAAAAAACAGCAGGTTCGATCCCTGGCTCGGGGCACATACCAGGTTGGGGCATCCAGGGGAGACAACCCATCAATGGTTCCCTCTCACATCAGTGTTTCTCTCACTCACTGCTTTCCTTTCTCACTAAAATCTATAAACATTTCCTCGAGTGAAGATTAAAAATAGTCACTCTACTTCAGAAAACCATGAGCTAACCTTATGGATGGAATCCAAACACCAAGGACGGCAAATCAGAGAGGAGTTTGGGGCGCAGACAGAACTGCAGAGCTCTTGTCCCAGCCCTCAACTGCCCACCTTGGTACTTCTTTTACACATGAGAATATAAGCCTCTGTATTATTTAAGGCAATGCTTTTCAGAGGTTTTTGTTATTCATAGCCGAATGCAATTTTTAACTCAGAATACGTATACTCTTATCTATCCATGAGAGAGCAATTTCCTTGAGCAGTTATGAAGTAACTAATTCCCACATCACCTTTGCATATAGATGACTATCAGTTTCCTGAATAAAAGTTATTAACCAGTAACTACTGCTCTAGCTCCATAGAATACACAAGACTATTCCTAGACTTTTCATGAGTTTCAACTCCATCAGAAATTAAGGGGAAAAACCCCACCAACATGGAAATACCTGTATCAAGATTATCTGAGTTCAATGAACTAGAAGAGTCAAAATCTTCAGTTTCAAAAGCTAACTTCTCTAGGTCGGCAAGCTGCCTTTGAATTGAGATGTGTCTCTCTGAAAGGGAAATTTAAAAATTAGAAAATTATGCTTTAACAATCTACATTCCAAAAAAAAAAATCTAACAAGATATACAATATATGAACATGTTTAAAAAATTTTAAAGAGAAAAAAAGAAAAAAACAATCTATATTCCAGTTCCCTTTTTATTTATCACTTCACAGAGTTTCTGCTTTATTTCCTGTAGCCTAACATCCTGATACCTAGATGGGGAATACTGCTAGGACTCAGTTTGTAAGATGACAAGTGTGCCTCAGAATGCAAAAAGTTGGGGGAAGAAACATTTGTGTAACCTCACAGCTTTAAAATGTATCTAATTATTCAATATAATTCCACAAAAAAGTGTTCCTATTCTGTATAAAACACTGAAGAAACATAAGCCATGTTCCTACGTTCAAAGAACTTTCAATCAGATAGAAGAGATTAAACTACTAACTACAACACAAGGCAGAACGAAATGAATATTTGGGGTAAATATAACGTAGGTATACAGAGCAAAGGGTAATTAATTCCAACAAGTGCCTTTTGAGAATGTCTTCACTGAAGAAGAGGTATTTGACTGAAGACTTAAGGAATGAACAGAATTCAATGAAGGAGAGAATCGGTGGTAGGCCTTATTAAACATAAATAACATCATAAACAAAGGTATGGGGTGTTAAAAAAATACAGGCATGTCCATCCCACCCCTGGCTTGATGGAGTAGGTAGAAAAATATGCAGCCAAAATGTAGAAGAGATCAAAAAAGGCATACAATTTATGCAAGTGAGTCTGGCCTTTATTCTTTGGGCAATGTTAAGGCTTTCCGGGTTTTTGAGGAAGCGAATGATATGATGGGAATGTGTTTCAGAAGGGTATCTCTGGGTGTCATATCAAGAATCAATAATTGAGGTGAGAAATTTAAAGGTGCACAACAGAAGGTAAAAAAAAAAGTAAAGCAGCAAAGAACTTGGAATGTGGATGTAAAGTAAGGGTGAAGAGTAAATTCACGAATGAGTCTAAGACTCTGAGTTTGTATCATTGAGAATAATGCTGCCATTAATCAATAAAGGAAGAAGAAAACACTTCTGGCAGAAAGGAGAAGAGAAAAAGGGGAATTTAGTTCTTCACATAATGGGTTTGATGTACTACTGGTATTTGTGTAGTCAAATCCAGTAGGCGGCTGAAATGTATTTGGAGCTCAGGCTGGATTCGGACTAGAAATAAATCAGTCTCCATAACACATTTTCGGGTTTCTCAAATATTTCATAAACTTCAAATGACATACTTCTAAATTCTGGAAAAGAATATTTACAGAGTGGGAGACTAAATACATAAGACTGGGAGATAACTGTTAGGAAAAGATCCTCAATGAGACAGGAGATGATGGGATAAACCATAAGCCTCTCTAATATTCACTGTATGACTAGGTTATACAATTGAGAGCCTTCAGCCTTTTACATTTTATTCTTGACACGGTTACTGTCCTGCCTAATTCCATTTTGAGCTTCACTCCCAGTTTCTTTGTTTACCCTTCTGTATAATTTGTGTCCTTGTCTGTCTCCCCCATCAGTAAGCAGTAAGAAGATAGGGGCTAGGTCTTATTTACCTTTGTAATAGCTATGCAGTAACTTGCAAACACCAGGCACTAAAGTTTGTTAAATTTTTAAAGACTACTGATCTTTTTGGATACAGCAGCACAATGAGTCTATAATTTTGGAATTCAGTGCTATCGGCCATTCTCAAATTTATTAAAATACAAACTTTTACCTTATTTTTACATGAGAAAATCAGAACATTATTGGTTAACTTGGGTATTTGCAAAGGAATTATGATATAATTCCTATAAATAGGCAAAATGTTTTCCCATTTTAATTGCCAGGTCAGGTAATTCAGGTGATGAATCCATACATATAAACCAAACTATTTAATTTGTAATCCTAAAGGCTTTTGGCTTCCATGGTTCAAAGATCTGTATATAAAACAAGATATACAGTACTATATAAAGATGTGCTTTTTGAAATCATTCTAACTACTAAGTGATACAAAAATAAGAGAAAGGGGCCCGTAAATTAGGAGAGAAAATGGAAAATCCCGTGGTCCACTACTAAAGAACACTTCCAAAGAGCTGTCTAAAGATTCATGATATGCCTACGTGTATCTCTGAAATCACTTTCTGGTTCAAGATAGTAGATATTAGACAATCTGTATTTGAAATCTACTCAATCTTTTTGCAACACACTAATAATCCAGAAGTCAAGAGACAAATCTCATTATATCAGACAAGTCCAGAATGCTAGCAGGTTCGTAAACAACTTTTGTCACTTTTTCCTCTATTTTCAATTCTATTTCAGATATGCCCTCTTCATCTTGCCTATTTACAACTGATTTCAAAGGACTAATCAGGCCATCTAGAAATAATTCTTAAAGTGTAATTAATATGCATTCCTAATGCATTTCAGATTTCTCAATTGTTAGATATTTGTCCCAGTAATGCATTTCCAGGTTACTCAAACACTGCATTCTTCAAATTACCTACTTGAAAATTTTAGAGAACATGAATAAATCTCCTTACACTGTTTAATATATTCTTGATGGTGAGGAGGTAGAGAAAGCATGCATTCCCTAAAGCTGCTAAACCAGGTCTAATTAATATAAACGAAGTGAGGTAGGGAGAATAATTAACTTAGGGGAGTGGACCCTTTCCACCCACAATGCAGTTGTGGGTAAAGAAACCACTAGTAGTCTACTAGTAGCGCCGTATTTGCACCTACTAGCTCTCATATACATGAGGAAGGCCTATCTGACTTTGTCTTTTCCACGATCACCCCTACTCTTAAATCTACTATAACATCTTGTAAAACTGCAAAATAATTCTATTAAACTATTACTATCCAAGTGTTTTCTGACATTAAACTCACAACTAGCCTAGAAGTAGGAAAGATAAAGAACTTAAGATGTTTTGTTACA
The DNA here is from genome assembly GCA_004027735.1 of Carollia perspicillata. Lineage (NCBI taxonomy): Eukaryota > Metazoa > Chordata > Mammalia > Chiroptera > Phyllostomidae > Carollia > Carollia perspicillata. Next base: position 16,493 of record PVKM010006217.1, read on the forward strand.
GAAAGAGCATAAGGGTCAATTTATAGATCACAATTTTTTTTAAACTTTCTTAGACCTGACGTTAAAAAAATGACGTTTAGAAAATACGCAAGCATATTCAGAAGCACAGACAGTAACACAGGCTATTAATTTTCAACAGCTGACTTCTGATGGAATGAAGTACAAAACTCAATTGGTATTTATGTCTGAGGGAAGACATCCATAATTTGGTCGACTATTAAACTACTCATCATCCTGAAATTCTTTGTTAGCAAGCTTTTATAGAAAATGAAATGAGAAAAACCCATCTTTGTGTGTATGCCGAGGCATAAAAGCTAGTTGAAAGCAACGATTTCTTAATCTTGGCAGCGAGGATCTACTACAGTAAACACGGGTTGCCTCGGTTACTGTCACATTTTAAAGGACTTGGTGACGAAGCTGAGGGAACCTACCAGATTAGGCATAACTTCCTGTGTACCAGGGAAAAAATTTTTTTAAAAAAACCTTTCAATGAAGAAGCCCTCTAACTGATTTTGCTGCACCCTTGGCCTCCCGGTAACCTTCATCGCGACGTCCGCGAGGTCTATGGACATGACTTCTCCCATTCTGTGGCCGAGTGCCCAGCTACACGGGTCCCTCCTGCCTCCCTCATTCCCCTGAACCTGCTTTTCCCCATAAAAGCCATCCCACTGAAGAAGGGCCTCCCCAGTAAGAGGCACTTTCTCGCTTTTCCTGCAGCAGAAAGATCTGGGCCTCCTGCACTTACTGCTTTCAGCCTCGTCAGGGGCAGAGGCTAGGGACGGGGACAGGGCCGGAGCCTGAGCCAGGGCAGGGGCTGGGGCTGGAGCCGAGGCCGGAGTCGGAGCCGAATCCGGAGTCGGAGCCGAGTCCGGGGCCGGAGCTGGGACCCGAGCCGAGTCCGGGGCCGAGATCAGGACCTGGGCCTGGGCCACCTCCTCCTCCTCCTTCTCCAGGGGAAGCAGCTCCTCCTCCGCCATATTCTCCATAGTTACCGCCTCCGTGCCAGACCCGCCCGGGGACCAGGAGGGGCTTACGGCGGGGTCAGAGAACAGGCGTGAATGCCCAGAGGGCTGGATCCAAGGAGTGGGAAAGCAAGTGGGGAGGGCGGGATGCGTGCAATAAACAAAAGATAAGGAATCAGTGACCAAAGTCTGTCAGCATAAAAATTAAGAGCCAGAGGCAGCGACTTGCGGTCCCACCCGCTTCCCTTTCCCTGAGGCGTTACGGTGCCACCACACACTGCGCAGAAGCGAACTACGGACGGCGACCAATGAGGTAAGAGAGTTTTGTTTCCACAATGAGTCTCCGTTCCAGTCGTCAACCACCAAACCAAGCCAAGACCACAATACCCAGAGTGCACCGCGCCGAGGGGGGCGGAGCCGGAGTTCTGAAGCCTAGAAGAAAGTCAATGCAAAGCTAAACACACGCTCCGGAGCTGTCGAGTAGTAACGGGGTTCGAGTGCAGAACTACATTTCCCAGCGGGCCTCGGGCTCAGGGGTCTCTTTCTCTCGGCCGGGGCTCCAGAGTCGCCCTTGCCCCCGGCACTGGTAAGGATGGGGAACTGGGGAGGTTCATTGACGTTTTTCTGGGTAGCTTCGTCCCCTTACTCCGGGACCTTGACGGCTGCTCGCTAGACTGGGGATTCCAGGGCCACCGGAGCTTACGGCGGGCGACTCTGTGGGCGGACCCGGCGTTGAGTCCTCTCCGTGAAGGGTGTGGTTCTGGCCCGGCCCTGCCTCTGGGGGCTGTCACTTCCCTCGGAGTCCGTGGGTCCCCGCGATTTAGGAGCCGGTGACGAGCTTGCCTGTCAGTGCGGCTGATCAGAGTTGGGCTCTGCTCTTCGTTTCGCACCCTTACCCACACCGTGACCCGAACACTCTTATTTTACTTTTGCTTTAATCTACATATTCCCAGTTTCTTCACCTCTGGTTGGTGGGTGTAAGCTTCCAGTGTGTAAGTGCCCGGTCCCCGCCCCCTTCCCTCCGGTCCCTGCTCGAGTCCAGGCTTTTAGTACCAGAACTCTGAGTGCGTGGAGCTTTGGGCATTTGATGGTTGCAATTCAGATTCCCTAAGGCATATGGCAGGGAGACCCCGCCCCCGCATAGTACTTCTTTTACCTGTACTCTAGGCCTGCAGGAGTTTATGTCGCACTCCTGCAAGCCCACGGGGATGAGCACCGGGAAAAAAGTTTTAAGCTTTTCTGACTGGGACGGGTCCGAACGTTATTGGCAACAGGAGCGGGACGCCTCTTTTAGTTTCAGGTAGAAGACAATTAAAGATGGGATAATAATACATAATACTTACCGAAATGAGTAGTGGCCAGCTATTTGCCCATCATCCAAGAACCATTTATTTTTTACTTCTGAAAACTAGATGGTTAATGAAAGCTTGATTCAGCGTGTCGATCTCATCATTTATTTACCAGCCGGAAAACAAGATGGGAAGGGCTAGATTTTAGCATGTGCGTTCATTCAATGGGAATTTTAGCAAGAATTTCCAGGCACGGTCCTGCTCTTGAGACATCCTAAGGAAGGAATCTTCCTAGTTTGAAGAATTACCGTATTTTGCTGTGTATAATGCATACTTTTTGCCCAAAATTTTGAGGGGAAAAATAAGGATGCGCATTACACATGCGTATAATGATTTCATACCGTGGGTATAATAATCACTTCTATAATGCATACGAAGGCACGGCAAATAAGTATTACTAATCTATTGCTGCCTAAATGATACTAAAGCTTAGTGGCTTAAAATGATAAACATTTATTCCTCCACAGTTTCAATAGGTCAGGAATTCAGAAGTGGCTTTTTGGCTGTATCTAGCTTAGGGTCTTTTGTGAGCTTGTGAAAATACCTGGCAAGGATGCTGCCAATGTGAAGGCTTGATTAGGGCTTCAGGATCGGCCTCAAAGGTGGCTCACTCACATTCTTGGCACTTGGTTGTTTTTTGGCGAGAGGCGGAAATTCTTTGCTGGTAGCCATCTCTGTGGGTTACTTGAATGTCTTCATGACGTGGTGACTGGCTTTCTCTAGAGTGGACAATTGGAGACAGAGAAGGGCAGGGCCACAGTGTCTTATATTACCTAGCCACATACGCCATTTAGTAATGTTTCATTGGAAGCACAGGGCAGTGCTGTTTATTGTGAGAGGGGACGACTACGTAAGATTGTAACTACCAGGCAGCAGAGATCATCAGGAGCCATTTCAGAGGCTCGCCAGCACAGGAGGTCTCCTCTCGTTTAGTTTATATTTTGGTTTTCATAAAATCAATATGCGTTTCACACTTTGTATAAACATAAAGCACTTGCCATAGTGAAATAGAGGTGTTTTTCCTTCAGTACACCACTCTCTGCAGTGTTTTTTTTTTTAATTTGTTTTGTGGGTAAGAGGTTTATTTTTTTTTTATTTTATTTTCCAGATAAGAGTTTTAAATTAGCATTATTTTGTATTTGAAGCAACATGAGACCAACATGAATCGAGTTTAAATTATAAAAAGAATTATATAACCATTATATAGTCCATTGCCTTTAAGCAATTCACTTTATGGAAATTAGTGTTTTTTTATTGCATTGTTGGCACTGTGCTGCCCCCCTCCCTGCCCCAGGTGGAATGGGAATCCTTACAGCAGAAAGATGATCAATCTGGAAGCTCAACTGTGAATTCAAATATTGCCATAAGTTATCTTGCAAAGCAAAATTTCTGGGTCATTTGGAATCTGCTCCTAGAAGTCCATGTTGAGTATTCTCTAATAATATTTATTATTATATTTTTTGCTAGCTATCTATAGGGAATGGGTCCACGTGGCAATGGCGAATGTAGCTTAGCTCTGGTTTGGAAAACCGACAGGTGCCAGGGGGCACATAGGAGCCAGGCCCACAGATCAGCATTCCCATGGGGGACTAGGCATCATATCTAGGCTGCTCGGAGGTTTCCTTTTGCTAAGACTCCCTTACTCTGAGTTACTACAGCAGATGTTTAATGTATATCTTTGAAGTGACTCCTTGAAGTCTGTGCTAAGCATTCCAAGGATGGAATGTAACCAGATCAATCACTTTTATCATTCCCTTGCATTTGCAACATTCTTTCCTTGGTTATCTGTAAGAAGTAATAACTTAAAGCAAACGCAAGCATAATGAATGAGGACCTTCCTTGATGTAATGCTCCCGTAAAGCAATAAAAGCCAATCCAGGCAAGGGTCGGGGCACTCTCTCACTCAGAGAGTGTCCACGCTGTCCCTTTTTTCCACAGGACTCCTGCAGTCTGTGTGATTTTGTTCATCGCATCCATAACACTGCGGACACCGCTGGCCAGAGTCTGTATCAGCTATCAGCATTTTCCTTCTCTTCATATTCATCAAAGCATTCTAAAAGTTTGATTTTGTATAACTGATCATTCTTTCACAGAACTTCCCTGACTGGGAGCATGACCAGGAGTACTTAGAACTGCTTGGTTTCTAGGCTTTTTGTTCGTGGTCTCAGTATGTGCCACTACCAGCAATAAACTCTCCTTGGGGAGGCCCCCTTTTATACTTTCCTGTCCCAGCAGTCCTCGTGATGTTCCCAATTTCTGGCCTTTGTGTTCCAGTGCAGGGTGCTTTTGGTATACTCTAACTTGACAGTGTTTATTACCATACGGAATGACTGTGCTTGTCTTAGCTGCTTTTTCTGTGTGTCTGGGAGGGAGTGGGCAGGGATAAGCAAGCAGCCAACAGTACCGAGTTGACCAGAGCAGGGCTGGAAAAGTGAAACTGGTATGGGAAGTTAACAGAAGACCCGCAGTGGGCAGGTGTCGGTATGGCTCAGAATTAAAGAGTGAATATTCTAAAAAAGAAAAAAAAAAGTCACTTATTCTTTCACTCAGCAAGCATTTATGAGCACCTCCTAAGTTTTTAAAATAGAGAGTCATTTGCTCTTTAGGGAGCTAGTAGGAAGACAGTCACTTATGCCAGGATTTGTTTAGACCCTCTTATGCTCTGCCTTGTGCAAGGTATTTTCAGTATCCATTGTTTCACTTGAGTCCTTCAGAACCCTGCTGGGATGGGTTGTCTCAATTTTACACATAATGAAACGGGCTCAAAAAGTGTATGTGATTCGCCCCAAGACTCCCTCCATGAGTGACAGAGGGTGTGTCGGGAATGTGAAGGCTTTATGACTAATTGGCTTTGAGGTGCGGGTGGGACAAAATGTATTCCTGCAGGCAGTGGAAAATGGCGATGGGATGTTTGAGAAGGAAGTCAGAGCTAGAGGCAGAGGTTTGAGAGTCATTCCTGAAAAGGTGATAGATGAAGCCAGAGGAGAGGAGCAGGTGTTTTTGAGGGAGAATATAACTGAAATAAAATGGAACAGTGAGAGAATCCTATCATCTTAGGGATGGTTAGAAAGTGGAAATGGGTTTGTAAAACTCCAGTCTTTAAAACACTGAAAGAATAATTTCTAAGGTTATTTTTGGTTGTCGTGGTGATGAAAAACACATAATGTGTTTTTAATGTTTATTTTAGCTTTTCAAAATGTCCAACAAAGAATCTTGTGGAAAAACAGAGACATCTCAGAGAAAAGACATCACCTCATTATCCAACTTTGATGAAGAAGTAAGAATTTTAATTTACTAACCCAAAGATACCCTTGTTTACAGTTTTTTTTTTTTTGTGTGTGTGTAATGCAAAAAATACTCCTCTGTTTTCAAATGACATATGTAAGCATATTATTCTGCCCTTTTGGCCCATGGGAAGTTGTTTGTTTTTCCTGTTCTCTACTTGCATTATTTTATGTATTCCTCACAACTCTATCAGGTAGGTAATGTTATTGTCCCGATTACACAAATGAAGAAACTGAAGCTTAGAGAGGTAAGTCATTTGCTTAGGCATTTCTGACTTCGATTCTAACCCTCCCCAGAATCCTCCTTTTCATAGAAATAATTCACCATTAGACCATTTCCCACCTCTTCTTCCTTCTGCATTTCCTCTGCATCGGATAGGATCACGTGCTCACCAGTCAAAATCAGGAGGAGCAGGGGAGGCTGAGGTGGGAATGAATGATAACCCTGTTCCCTTTTCTGACACTGTCAGCACAGTACTCTAAGCAGTGTTTTTGGTGGGTGAGATTCAGGATAGCTAAATAATTGAGCTGGGTGTTGTCTCCAGGAAGCAAGGCTGCCGTGTGATTGATTTAACCAAAACAAGCAAAATCCCCTGCATTCAGTTTTATTATAGACTGTGAGTACTCTGCGTAGTGCATCTTCAGAGTTAGATAGTGTTTATGCTCTATTGTCATCCAAGATGAGAGTTGTCTGGCAAAGGTAAGTATTCACTAAAGAAGTGACTTCTGTGGTAGCAGGTTAGTTCATAAAGCTTTTTTTAAATCATTGAATGAAGTATTTTTGAGATGGTTACACTTTTTGGTGTTTGTTCTTTGCTTACTGACTTCCTGATTACTAATTTGGCCTCCCAGGTGTACTGGTAATTGGAAAGAGGGCCCTGGAGTGTGGCCTTGGTCTATGTAACCTTATTTGACACTAGGAATTGACATGCTGTGTGCAATTCTCATTCTTTACTTACTTGAACTAGACTTTTCTCGCCATCACGCCTCCAGATATGCTGTCATTAAGGCCAGCAGTGGTTTCCATGTTGCTACATCCATTGGTCAGTTTTCAGACTTCATCTGACTTGACCGATCGGCAAGATTTGACAAACTCATTTCACCTTCTCTTTGAAACACTTTCTTCACTTAGCTTTTGAGACTAAGTGGGGAAAGAAAATCAGACTCCTTTGATTTCAGGTCTGATTTTCTTTCCTCACTGGTGACTTCCTCACAGTGTCATCTTCTTAAACGATAACCTTTCAAGTGCCGAGCCTCAGTTTTCCCAGTTTGGTAAATTGCAATTCTATTCTTTCAGTTGCTTGATCCCAATCCCTGGTCGTCATCCTCTACCTGCATCCAGTCTATCAGCAAATTCTATCAGCGTTTTTTCTCAGTAACATATTCAGAATCTGACTCCCTCCCCTGCTGCTATCATCCTGATCAAGGCGGTGGACTTGCTTTTCTAGATTATTGCAATAGCTTCTAAATTGATCTCCTTGTTTCTGCCTTTGCCTCCTTGTGTTCTCAACACAACAGCCAGAGTGATCCCACTTAGAGGTAAGATCACATCACCCCTTTACTCCGTACTTTCTAGTGGTTTTCCCCTTCGTCCAGAGTCAAAGCTAAGGTCCTTGCTGGGGCGGAGAGAGTGACCTACTCTCCACATTCCCCCTCTCATTCTCCCTCTCATTCTCCCTCTGCTTTCTCCACTCTGTGGCTTCCTTGCTTTGTTCCAACAAGCCAGGCACATTCCCGCCGCAGAGGCTTTGCCCTTGCTGCTCTTTCCTTTGAACTGAAGATACTTTCCTACTCTCGTGGTTTGTTCCATCCCTTCTCTAGGTCTTCACTCTTTCTTTAAAATTGCAACTGCCTCAACCCCCCGTCCCGCCGCCAGCATTTCCTGATTCTTTTCTGTGCTTTATTTTTTTCCATTGCGTGGTACGACACACCCAATATATTATTTATGTGTAAAGTCCTGTACTAGATTTTCACTTCCCCAAGGGTAGGGAGTTTGATAGTTTCTTTCATTAATCTGTCCCCACTATCTAGAATATCATTGGCACATGGTAGGTACTGAGAATATATTTGTCCCGGGTCTGTTGAATTCAGGACCCACTGAAAAATAACTGGGTATAAGTATTTGCTTTGCAGAAGACCTAATTCCCCCATGCCTGTGCTACCTCCCAGGGCCCTTACCCAAGCTGTTAGCTGGCCTTTCGTGACACCCATATCCCTTCTTGTCTCTAATTTAAGAGAACCTTGATTTTCTGATTTCTAGTTGAATTTACCTTCTAGTTGGGCTTCTCTTCCTCTTACCAGTTTGTGTGCCTTTGAACATTGTTCCCTGCTGAAATTTATTATTAATGTAGAAGGAGTGTTGAATTATAACAGTGGTGAAATAACGTTGTCTTATACTATACTTTATTTTGTGTTTTTCTTTCCCTCTTTTCCAAATGGCATTCTTAGGATAAGAAAGATAAGAGAACCTCAGCAAGTTCTGTGAGTTCATCTTGCTCTAGAAGATATGTTTCATCAGAGAAGAGAAAACTGGTAAGTGTTTAGATACTATAACTAACTCTGAAAGTTACTTATATTAGAGTTCCAATGTACAGTTAGAAAGTTTATGGTATAAATTCCTCCACCACTTTTTCATTAGTTTTTTTCTTTGTATTTTACTTGCTTTTTGATAGCCAATGGAGAAAATGGAAAGCCATTTGGAAAGACAGCAGGGTTGGGTTTTTTTTCTTCCTTTCATTCACCAAAAACCATTTGTTAAGTTCCTTATTTATTTGTGCTGATAGACCCTATCATTTGGGTTTAAGTAACATGGATTTAAATTTAGACATTTTAAAGTCTTTTCCTGTATATTGTAATATTTGTCTTTACATTTTTTTTGAGGTAGCCAAGGAGGATACAGTGTTTGCATTTTCAGATTCAGAAATCAAGATCCAGAAGGTTAAGTGACTTGTCCAAGGACACAAAATCATACAGCAGATTTTCACTTCATGTCATAGATAGGTTCTGCAACCTGTAAGAAGAATGATTTCTAATGAAACTGATTTTACTGGAGGCTAATTGCTAGGAACAAGAGTTAAGTTCCTACAGCACCTCATCAATGTTATAACAAAATGATAAAGGAAATGGTGTTATTCAAGGACCTGCTGCGTCCAGCAACAAAGCCGAGTCCAGAGTCCTTTCCACTGTCACACAAAGAATTAGAAGCAGCGACAGCAAACTAAACACATGAAGCTCGTGTACTGGTGGTTGGCGAAGCACTTACCACGTTCAAGTTGAAATTCGGTTTATGTCAGGATAGCCACAGAGTTGTGGGTAATAAGAAAAAGTAGTAGAGGTTCCTCGCATGCAGCATTGTTTTTTTGAACTTGTTTGTTTTCATACAATGAAACTATTTCAACTTATTGTTGCTATATTAACCTTCTTCAAACACTGATTTCATATTTGCTCTCTGTTAAAAAACCTTCACTCCCTTTTCAATTTGTTATTCAGGACACTCTTAAATTTGGTCACATTCTAACTGCAGTTTTCTTTTTTCTTCGTCCTCAGAACTTCTGTTTCTTGCTAGGCTGGTAGGTTTTCTTTCTGCTGAATTCGCTCTAGGCATCTTTAGCTTCTTAGAATGCCTAAGCACTCTTAGCTGAGAATGCCTTTGTTCTTTTGCCCATTAATCTTTATTCAATCTATAGTCAACCTTTAGTGTATATTTTGTCCACTTTTGTTCCTAGGTATGTTCTGACTTTTGGTGGTTGATGTTTTAAACAGTCTTACAACTTAACTGTCTACTCTTCTGCTTCGGTGCTTAGTTGTGTCCTTACATTAGGCTATTTGTACATACTCTTCTACTTCTCTTTATTTTTTACTTTAAAGCTCTTTAGGACAGGGACTATATCCTGTTCCTCTCTAATTTTTGTTGTGCCCAGCCTGTATCCCAGAATGCACAGAGAGACAGGGAGGTGGAGTAGAGAGTAGACAGATCTGCTACTGCCCTGCTGTGTGACATTGAGGAAGCTAATTTGCTCTCTTTGAGCCTTGGGTACTTTATCTGTAACATGGGGATGGTAATAATACCTGTCTCAAAAGATTATTGGAAAAATTGATTAAATTATTGTGTGAATCTCTTCACTAGAACGTAAGTATGCGGAAAAACAAATTGTCTCCCAGTCTCCTTCCCTGTAACTGTAGTGCCACTGCACAACTTATATTTCTTAATGGTGTATTTTTATTTTCAGAAATCAGATCATATAGACATTCTGAACTGTAATCAAAAAAGAAGACAAGATCTGAAAAGGTAAATTCCCCCCTTTTTTCGGTACCTTTTTACTTTTTTGGCCTAGAATTGAGAATCTAAGTAATTAGACTTGCAAAATCATTTGCCTACTGTGATTAGTACTGTTTTGAATGCAAGTATTTCTAGCTACTGTATGTCACATTTTATGATTTTTGAATTGTCTTAATATAAATTTGAGGAACAGTTGAGTGAAATAAAACATATTTCAGAATTCTGTATGCATAAAAGATACTATCAAATAAAATGTAGATTTTTATCTCAAGTGATTTGATTTTGACACAACAGAGCAATCTTGCAGCTGATAATGTTGAGAAATTATTGTTCCTGCACTATGTCATATTTTAAAATGTTGGTTACTAAATTTTTTAATAATCTAATTATAATAATTAATTTTTCCACAAAATTTCACATTCTTTATGGCAAGAGTTCAATCTAGGATGTTGATATTCAGCCTTAGGTGAATATTGATTTTATACTCATTTGTAAAAAACAATGCATATTTGCTATATGTCTAATTTATCTAAAAAGATCTCAGAACTTTAGTATTTTAGGTTGCGAATATAAAACTGAATTATTGCATTATTGCATTTCATAAAACTAGTTGATAAGAGGTAATTTTAAAGCTTAATTTTGTTGGTGTTTTGAAAGGTATGATAATGTTGAGTTTTTATTTTATTATGACCATCTAAAACACGGTGCATAGATTTCCATGAAATACGCAGCACGGGGCTATTGTGAAGAACAAGTGAAATAGGAATATGGAAATGCTCAGATAGCTACAAGTTCCTATTAAAAATTTTATTTGTTTTGCATGTCGTTTTCCTGATTTTTCTTTAATATGGTTGACCTCTTACATGATATACCACTAAGTGCTAGTCAAGGTCCAATAAAATTTAGAGTTTTGCATTAAAATGACCACTTCATAAGTTACATAAGTAATCAGTATGTTGTAAATCTGAAACTAATATAATATTGTGTTAACTGAAATTGAAAAATTAAGAATATTTTTAAAAGAGTAATAAAAACAATTTAGTTTTCTCTTATTGTTACTTATTAACAGATAAATAATGATAGGCAGTCTTTTTGTAGGAATAGATAGCAAAGTAAATAAAACCAGATGAAGAGTCAGGTTTAACGCCTGTTAAATACTCTGAGATGTTTATAATTTGTTCTTCCATAACTATTTGAGAAGTCACTGAATTACCATCTCTTGGTAATGCTGGACTGCAGTCTCATTAGGGGGAAGGACTCCACCTGGTGTGTTTTCCACTGCTTCTCCAGTGCCTAGTGATGAGACAGACACTTACAAAGCGCTCTAGGATTTATTAATAATATAAATTAATGGATTGCGTTACATTGAAATTTTTTCCCCTTTCTGACTACAAACTAGCATCTACGTTTATTAAGCAGGAGAATATTACTGTCACCTGTAGCTATTGTATCTTCTAACAATTTTAGCAAATCTGTTTCTGACCTTTTTACTATGTTTATTTAAATTGTTGAGACCACATTATGTATACTGATTTATGCCCTGCCTGTTTTTTGCTTAATATTATGTCAGTATGTTTTATAGTGTTGAAAACTTTTCAAAAGATCATTTAAAATGACTATGATATTTTCTCATAATTGATAAAATGGTTCCTAGTCATTTCAAAAATTTTTACATTTACCCTGTACTTGGCTTTTTGCCATTATAAATAATCCTGAATTGAATATCTTTTTTTTTTAGTTTATTTCTTATTTTTTTCACCTTGATATTCTAAAATGGGAATTCCTGAGAAGTCAAAGAATGTGAACTTTTTAGAATTTTTAATTATAATTTCAAATTCCTTTGTGGAACTGTAATCATTTTACATTACCACTAGCAACAAATGAGAGAGGATCCATTTTACAACTCCTTGCCAGTATGTAATGTTATTTTAAAGTCTTCGCTAATTTGATAGATGAGAATGGTATGTTGTTGTAATTAGCATTTTATGATTACTAGGGAAGTGAGATTTATTTCTGCGAATGTTTATTAGCCTTTCCATTTTTCTCTTTCATTTATTTTCTGTTTGTGAGATATTCTAGAGTCTTAGGACTTTTTGATGTGCTTTTTATCTAATAAGGCTAATAAGCTATCATATATGTGTATATATATAAATACACACACATATATAATGCCATTTCCTAGTTCTTTGAATTTTATTAACTTTTAATATGCTAAAGTTTGAAAGTAAATAGTCATTTACTCTTGTGATCTTTCCCACAGCTTTTAAATTTAGGAAACTCTCTGTTAAGAAATCAAATAAATATTCTCTTTTTCCCCCTGTGGTTTTTAAGGGTTTGATATGAAATATAGCAATTATTATAATAATAATTATTTTGCACTTAAGTGTTTAATCTAAGTGTCTGGTATTTTACAAAGCTATAAATTTGTTTGTGTTGTTTTCCCCTAATAGCAAACCAATTATTCCAACACTATTTGTGGAATAATCCTTTTCATTTCACTCTTAATGTAGTCATTTCCACTTTTTAGGAAGGTTGCGTCAGGCTAGTTAGGCTACTTCTATCCTTTCCTTACTTTACATTACTACAAATTGTAATGTAACCTGGGCTTCTGTGTCACTTTACAGACCAAATGTAGACCCTGACATTCTAAGAAAGAGACCAAAACTCACTTCGTCATCCCAAGGACCTGTTACACTCCAAGAAGCATCATATTCTAGTGATAATCAAATTATTTCACAAAGTCCTTCTTCAGATGGAACTAAAAAACATAAAAGCAAATGTGTAGATTTGAAAGCGAAAGATATTAAAGTGACAAATATTAGGAGTAACCTTGACCGTGGAAGTAAAAACCATAGCAGTCCTAAAATCGCCAAAGATTTGAAACCTGCAGCTGAAGGCCTGGCTGGGGAAAGAGCGTGGCCTCCGGTACTTGCTCAGAGGGAGAAGATGGAGTCCAGGAGAGAAAGGCACAGTAAATACAGAGACAGTTCGGAAAAGCGTGCTATGGAAAAGTGCAGGAGAAGTCAATTTTCTCAGGATTATTATTCCAACAAGATAGTTAAAGAGCCCTGTGAATCCAGAAGAAGGAAAGTCAGTTTCAAAATTCCAGAAAAATCTCACGATACCCATCAGAAACTTCTGGAAGAAAATGTTTTCCTTTCAGACTCCAGCAAGTCAAGGACTAAGCAGAAGAGAAAAGGACGCCTGGAAAGCTTTCAGGGTCCATCCAATTTGATGAGGCACAAAAGTAAACATTTATTTTCAGATCCCACTTACAAGCCGACAGTTCATGAGTGGAAAGGAAAATCGCATCGCGAGCATCAAGAAAGTAATGATTCAACTTCAAGTGAAAACCTAACCCAGGTAAGGTATTGTAAAATAGAGACTGTAGGTTTTAGCAGAGAGTAATATAGTTCCCATTACTGATAATAATCACCGAGGGCTGGTGTAAGTTCAGGAAGATATGTACTGCTTTCTTTATTTTACCCCTTCAATTCCAACTTCCTTAGGAAGGTATCCCGGCACCAGTCAAGGACCCATAAAAGAAGAGAATGCGTACAAATGTAGAGATGCAGGTACAGGTAGTTCTTTACAGAAAGCACCTTGGCAGTCTCCCAGGCTCTTCTGTGACCCCGGCTACTGTGGGACACCCAGGTTTTAGCCTTCTGGGTAGCTTATTACTTCAGCAAATTGTTTTTTAAGTGCCGCTCTGTGCCAGGCATTTCAATAAACTAGAAGGACACACCTTCTCTGTATTCAGAGGCTTATGCATGTGAGAAGATGCACAACCACCACCTAAGTCTGATAAGTGCTTAGTGCTCAGTATGAGAATTCACAGGAGGCCTTGGTACACTGTGGGGGCGTTAGTAAAAGTTTACCAAAGGGGGGTTACATTTAAACTAAGAACAGAGGAATGGGTAGGAATTACTCGGGGGAAGGTGAGAGGAGGTGAGGCGGGGTGGGAGAGGGAGGGATGTTCCGGGCAAAGGGAACTAACTGTGTGTGCAGAGATGCAGGCCGGAGAGCGCGGCACAACCGTTTTCCTTGTAAATAATTGGAGTAGATTGGCATTTGTGAACTAGTTTGAGAACCTGTTCTCTATGGCAAAATTATTTACCTTTAAGAAGACATCTGGAATTTTAGAACTTCAGAATTCTGAAATTTAGAGACTGCTTATAAACGGGAGTGGTTGAATTTACCTGCTTGTAGCTGTTGGGACTATAGATCGCAGTGGTAAAGTACTTGCTATGAAAAGTGCAGGAATTACTAGGGAGGCCAGGAGAGCTTGAGAGAGAGAGAGAACTCTTCATTCAGTGTACTTGAAGGGTTCCAAAGAGGGAAAGAATTGAGTTTCCTCTTGTTACTGCTTTCCTTTTTATTTATTTGTATATATCATTTTTATTTTCAACTACAGTTGACATAAGATTATCATATTAGTTTCAGGTGCATACCCCAGCGATTAGACATACATAACTAAGTGATCACCCCAACTCCATGCATAGTTGCTAGAACGTTACTGACCATATTTCTTATGCTGTACTTCACATCCTCGTGACTATTCTGTGACTGCTTTGTGCTTCTTAATCCCTCCGTCATTTTCACCCACCTTCCCCAGCTCCCCTCCCGTCGGGCAGCCGTCAAAATGTGCTCTGTATCTATGATCCTGCTTCCGTTCTGCCTGTTTTGTTTTCTAGATTCAGGTTTTGATGGGTATGTATTTATTGCCATTTTATTGTTCATATTTTTATCTTTTTCTTCTTTTTCAAGAATACTCTTTAACATTTCATGTAATACGGGTTTGGTGGTGATGAACTCCTTTAGCTTTTTCTTGTCTGGGAAGCTCTTGTCTGTCCCTTTATTCTAAAGGATAGCTTTGCTGGGTAGAGCAATCTTGGTTGTAGGTTCCCCGCTTCATATCACTTTGAATATTTCTTGCCAGTCCCCTCTAGCCTGCAAAGTTTCTGTTGAGAAATCAGCTGACAGTCTTATGAAAGCACCCTTGTAGGTAACAAATTGTTTTTCTCTTGCTCCTTTTAGGACTCTCTCTTTGTCTTTTAACTTTTCCAATTTTAATTATGATGTGTCTTGGTGTGGGCCACTTTGGGTTCATCTTGCTTAGGACTCTGCACTTCCTGGACTTGTATGTGTATTTCCTTCACCAAGTTAGTGAAGATTTCTGTCGTCATTTTTTCAAATATGTTTCCAATTTCTTGCTCTTTCTCTTCTTCCAGTACCTCTATGATGCAAATGTTGGTATGCTTGAAGTTGTTCTAGAGGCTCCTTACACTGTCCTCATTTTTTTGGATTCTATTTTGTGCTTGCTGTTCTGAACATCGGTTGTTTTTAGCTTCCTTATATTCCAAATTGCTGATTTTGATTCTCAGCTTCATTCACTCTACTGTCGATTCCCTATAAATTGTTCTTTATTTTAATTAGTGTATCCTTCATTTCTGAGTGGATCTATTTTAAGCTTTTGAGGTTCTCACTAAGCTCATTAAGAATTCTTATAACCAGTGTTTTGAACTCTGCATCAGGTCTCCATTTTGTCTAGTTCTTTTTCTGGTGATCTGTTCTTTTCTTTCATTTGGGCCATGTTTCCTTGTCTCCTCATTTTGGCGGCCTCCCTGTGTTTATTTCTATATAGTAGGTAGAGCTGTTCTATCTCCCAGGCTTGGTAGCATGTCTTACTATAGTAGGTGTCCTGTAGGGTCCAGTGGCACAGCCTCTCCGTTCACCTGAGCTGGGCACTTGAGGTGTGCCCCCCATATGGGCTGTGTACACCTCCTCTTGTAATTGAACCTTGACTGCTGTTGGCATGTTAGTGGGAGGGATTTACCCGCAGGCCGATCAGCTGCAAGGACTGGCTGTGACCATTAACCGCCACGGAGGATCAGTCAGGCTGGGGCCCACCCCACAGAGCAGGACTTACTTCAATAGGACTCTGGTGCCTGCTGAGTTTGCCCCTTGAGTGTGTCACTTGTGTGGTGGTTGGGTGGTTGTGCTTCAAAGAGGTCTGAAGCTGTCCACTGGGTGCACTGGCTTGGTGCCTCCCAAAATGGCCAGGATAAGGTCAGCCACCTCTGCCTGGGGCCACGCAGCATGAGATACAAAGTGATCTGCGATGGCTGCTACTTATGTTGGGCTTAGAGGTGTCCAGGCAAGGCCAAGCTGTCTGTGAACCAAGGCTGGCTGCTGCTAGGACCAGGCCTAGGACCACTTACTGGTAAGTGAGAGATACAGGACTCACTGAGGTTAGATGCTGCTTGTTTAAGAGATTTTAGGAAAATCTGAAGCATGAGCCAGAACAGGCCATTTTTATGGAGAAGTCACTGGAAATAGCTTGTTGGCGCCGAAAGTAGGTGGAGCAGGGCCTGGAGGAATCTCCAGAGTGGGGCAAACAGTGCGAGCCAAGTTGGTGGAGTCTCAGTTCTGGTATCTGCCTGCAGGCTGTTTGGGGTGAGGGCTCATCAAAGGAACAGTGGCGTCTACCAGCACTTCTGCCTGGGAGAAAGCTGCCTCCCCAGTTTATCCCCGATGCTGGGCAGTCCACTTCTTCCCCGTGTGTCTCTGGGGCCTTTGAAGCTGCTGCCTCTGCGCCAGAGCTCTGAGGGAGTGGATCTGAGTGAGTCCATGCGTGGGCCCTTAAAAAGAACTGCCGGGGCTCCAGAAGCTTCCTCTCCCTCAGCCTCAGTCCCTGCTTGTTTTTACAGTGAGGGGGCTTTTCTTTCTGGCACTGGAACTCAGGGCTGGGGCGCCTGATGTGGGACTGAGACCCCCTACTCCTCAGAGGGAACCTTCCCAGCTGTGATATCCCTCCCAGTTTTTCCCCGACTCTCGGAGATGTAGGACCAGCCCATCTCCGCCCCTTTTACCAGTGTCCATGTGGCTTCTCCTTTCATCCCCTAGTTGTAGGACTCCCATTCAGCCAGGTTTCAGGTGGTTCTGAATGATTACTGTTCTGTTGTTCAGTTGTAATTTTGATGTGGTTGCGGGGGGAGGCAGGTACCTTGTTCACCTATACTGACTTGATGATCAGAAGTCTTTATTGCTTTCTTAGAGGGAAAACCTCCAGATGTCTTGTGCTATAACCAGTTCCCTAGAATAAAGTAAAAGAAAGGAAGGTGAGCTTGCTAGTGTGTTCAGTGACCATCTTTGTGTCACTGCTCTGTGGGCCCCTGGGCTGCACATCCAGGGAACAGTATGAAAAAGCCTGCGTGCTGCTTATTGTTACTCTTGGCCTCTACAGAATTACTGCACAAATCTAGAGAAGTACAGAGCATGAATACTGAGTTGTAGGGGAAGAAGCGTTTGCGTGAGTACTTGCCCGTTATTGGAGTTAAAGCTCTTTATGAACTGTTCCTTTGATAGCAGCCGTATCTGACCAGTGGATATTGTTCTTATCTTGGATATAGTCTCTTCAGCACGCGGTAGATGGTAGAGAATCATCTTAATACTGTGTTCGTTGTTCTTTTTCCCTCACAAACTTTTCAGTAGATGACTATCTCCCTAAAATAATGATTGTACTTTACAAGGAAATAACTGTGTTTCCTGGATTGAATAGTCTTGTTGTGCTTTCCTCCGTGAAAATAACTCCTTTTGTTGCCTAGGCCTGTAGCCCCGTGATGCTGACCTCTCTCAGACTGCACCCACTCCCAGTAATGTAAGTTAGGGTTCCAGAAACCATGGCTTTCACGCCACTGTTTCAAACTCAGTACTGACAGGTCTATGAGATAGGAGTTCATCAGTTTATCAAACATTAGTTGAAAGTACTCGTCATGTATCAGGTATGTTTCTAGGTGAATAAAATGATCTTTACCCTCAAGAAGTTCACAGGGAGGCAGATTAGTAAGCACATACAGTTGCCGTGCAGTGAAGTGAGTATCGGAGCTCTAAGAGTTGGGCTGGTGTCAGGATAAAGTTGGGGGTAACTTGAGGAAGTGCTCGTGAAGGCGGAGGTTCTTTGGCTTGGCGTTCAAGGGTGTGGAGAGCCAGGCCCGGAAGCGCCGACTTGCCAGGGTGGAGGCCCCGTGTGTGCAGTGGCACGGAGCTGCAAATTTTCACGGCAAGGGTGGACGTGGACACTCCAGTGGAGATGTGTAGAATCTATTGGAAGGGAAGGAGGAGAGGAAGCCAGGGTCTGGACAAGGGATTATTTTGTATTCCATGAGAAAAATTTTACCTTGTATCCTGTAAGTGGTGCAGAGCCACTGAAACGTAACGAAGGAGGTGGCATAATCAGGTTCCCAGTTTTGAATCACTCTAATGGGTAAAACCATTGTTACCCTTGTTACTGATACTCCCTTTTGTCATTCTCAAGCTTTCTCCCAATCCAGATATTTAATGAAGCGTGGTAGGGAAAGGCAATTAAATGCCCACGAAGGCTTTTTTTTAATAGGAAGTTTTCAGGGACAATTGACATGAACTTTTCTGGGGTTTTGGGTGATATAAAATTTATTGAAGTCATTGGAAGTGGCCTGTGGGCCAAGAGAGTGAAGGGTTGTACTGACCTAAGCAAAAAGAGTAGGCAGATTTTGAATGTCTAGAGTTGTAGGGAGTTCTGATAACAATTTATAGCTCGCTAGGCATTTCTTAGTTGAAGAGAACCTTAAAGATCTAGTGAGATTTAATGTCAGGTGGAGAAGGTAATGTACAATCCAGAACCCTGGAATGGTAAAGCTATAATGGGCCTACATGTGAGCTGTGTATAGTTTTATATCGTGTGAAGATTGGCAGTGGGAAGTTAGGGTGGAAACTGAATTCCCAGTAGAGCAATGTAATTTATACCTTATGTAGCTTCCTGGAACATGCATGTGAGCTTGGTGTTATCTTGGAGATTTCTCGGAAGATGATTTGGTTCAGTAGTGGCTTTTGCCAAGTTCCCTGTTACCTGTACAGAGAGGGTCAGGTAGGTCTCATCCACTCAGCAAAAGTGCCAGTGAAAAATTGGAATTAGTAGAGAGATTTTCAGCCTCTGCCAGAAGACAGTATAGCTATGCATTTTTCAGCCTTTCCGCCTCAGTTATATTATAATCTTCAAGGTCCCTTTGTTGTCATGTAATTTCACTTTTAGAAATGGCTCAGTTACTCCTGGATGTGAATTTCCCAGCACCCAAGACCAGCTCGTTTGCCTTTGCATGGTTCTCCCTATTTCTTAGGGGGACATGTGCAATAGTTTCATTCTTAGAATATGAATATTTTTAGTAGTATGTGAATGAGTAAACCCTAAACACTTTTTACTCTGCTTCATGACTTAAAAGAATGAGGCTTTTCTAGTCGAGGGGCAATTTCTCATCTGGGGACAATTTCACCCTTTTCAGGGGTATTTGGCATAGAGTTGATAGAGGCATTTTTGATTTTGAAGATTGGGAGGGGGTATGCTACTGATTTCTAGTGGATTGAGGTCAGAGATACTGCCAAGCATCCTACAATGCACAGAACAGCCCCAGCACAAAGAATTATCTGACCCCAGTGTCCATACTGCCGAGGTCGAACAACCTCGCGGTAGCTCTGTGTTTCCTTCTAAACTAATAAAATCACTTTTCTTTTCAGATTTTTGAAGCACAATGCTCTTCGGTGTCATACGAAATTATTCAAGATACAGATGAAGAGGTTAATGCTATACTTATCTATGTTGAATATTGTTAATGAAATTAAGTCAAACAGTTCCTATTTCAATAAAAATAATGACTTTAAAAACCTTGGTAATATGAAAATAACACCAATATCTGTACTTAAATCAATATTTAAGTGTTATTAGGTCATGAAAAACTACTTGGAAAAGTATTTACATTTACTTGATCACCTTTCTGCCTTTGTTTCATACATGTTTTGATGAGCATGGAGCACATGACCCACAAGTTACATAAATTTTGATTTAACGTTATCAGGCATTTGCAGGCTTGTGCCTGGACTTGCCAAAATGCAGTTTGATACTAATATGTTTTTTGCCCATTTTTTCTAATCAGCAATAAGATGAAAGTATTATTCAATGAAGGCAAGAGAGTGTGTGTGTACATATATAATATACATGTGTTTTTACCTGCTGCATCATTCATTTCCCAGCTCGAGTCTCCTGATTGATCCTCATAGAATGATGGCATAGAATTTTATGTTCACTGGTCCTGAATTAAAATTAGATTTATAGAATATTTTGTATTTTTCTGTTTTTAAGAAATAGAAACCGTATTGATTGTGACAGGTTTTTATTTGCGACAGTCAGTTGTATTTTTCTGTTTCGTGGGTATGTGCCCTTGATAGAAGAACGATTTCTCACTTCTGCGTTAAAGCTAGATTTAGATTTGAGTTTTTGATGGTCCATAAACAAGCTTAGAAGTCTCAATAAGAGCGCTTATGATCCAGATAAAAATATATTTGGCTCCTAAAGTACTGTGAAGTGAGAGTGGGGAGCAGGATTAACTTAGTTTGAAGGTTATTACTGCATGCTAGGTTCTGTGCGAGGAGCTTCACCGTATTTCCTGATTTCATTTAATCCTCACAAAATACCGAAAGGAAAAGCATATCCAACACTCCTGTTTTGTAGATGAGCAAACTGAGACCCAAGGTGGTTACACAGTTTGCTTGGCTAAGGTTACTGAAGTAATAAGAGAAAGAGCTATTTAAAACCACTGTGTGTGTTTATAAGTCCATGTTCTTTTACCATGCTGCCAAAATATTTTTGTAAATATTTTCCTTTCCACAAACTGTTTCATGTAATTGCTTTCTTCTTATTAATCTTCAGACTGAAGAATTAAAAAATATTCCCCTGCGGGTCTTTTCCAATGCAGATGCAGATAGTGGAAGAGCTTCACGCTGCGCGGGTGGGGAGGAGTGCGGACTTGCCTGTGGTTCCCCCTCCAGGAGAGCTGTCCAGTATGGAGATCGACTTGGAGGAAGATGACATGCATTCCTCTGCTGGTACACCCTGTTCACACGCGATAACGTCTGCGGTCCCCTGTGCTCTCCTCAGAGTGAATGTGCCAACGTGCAGTTCTTATAATACTTGGATGAAGGATGTTAACATGTGTTCATTTGAAATAAGAAAGTTTGGTGTATTTTAGCTATAGGAGTAATT
The DNA here is from genome assembly GCA_004027735.1 of Carollia perspicillata. Classification (NCBI taxonomy): domain Eukaryota; kingdom Metazoa; phylum Chordata; class Mammalia; order Chiroptera; family Phyllostomidae; genus Carollia; species Carollia perspicillata. The sequence continues at coordinate 37,438 of PVKM010006217.1, forward strand.
ATGTATTTGTCTTATCATCATTTGTTTTTATATCTCACATTATTAGGCAGATGTATTTTCTGTTTTTCTTTTTGCCGAGGGGCAGTAATCAGAGTTGTGAGTTGTCTTTTGTTCCTGCTTTTAATCATCACGTTTAACAATTTCATCTAACTAAACCACTGATCAGAAATAATGCAGATTGCTCAAACATATGATATGCCTAGATTTCTTATTTATATAGAAAAATTTTGATCATCCTTACTAGTGGGAGAAGATAGTGATAGATATTATCCAAAATCTGTGAGTATACACTATTTTGAATTGTATTTATAAAAATAGTAATGCTGCATGATATTCACACTGAATTTTTCAATTTACTGTTTTCATGTGCATTAACCTGATTCGCACAATGGCACCGTAAGATAACAATGCTAGTATTATGTGTTTTCTTTCTTTTACATACACATTTTTTCAATCATATTGCACTCAGAGTGTACTAAAATTAGCTTATAATTCCTAAGTGCACAACTACCAGTGAGGCAAGACAGTTTGGCAACACAATGTACTACTGGGAAAAGTCAGTTTATGATTTAAATCCATGGGTGAGCAATTCATAATATTCTGCTGGTGGACAATTAATTATTACTGTTGTTTCTCTTAAGAACTGGAGTAAATGCATTTTTGCATTTACTGCCTTCTCTTAAGAATGCTGTCAAAGTTGTATGATACCAAAATTTAGTTATTAAAGAAGTCTATTATCAAGTGTCATGAAGTCTTAACTTTGCTCTTTTTCTTTAGCAAATACAGCTTCAGACAAACATCTTCTAATTGTTATTGATACAAATATTCTGATGAATCATCTCAAATTTGTTAGAATTTTGAAGACAACAGAAATGCCAGGTATTTATAAAATATATTTGCATAATCAGCTTAAGTGAAGAAAATAAAACAGCCTTCACAGGTTAACCTAGCTATCTAAACTGACTCTTCTTTGATCTCCAATAGTATGTATTGTTGTGACATTCTTGTGACACATTTGGTTTTAATTTTCGTTGTTAATGTATTATCTCTTTGTTTAGATTGTGAATTCCTTACTTTATAACTCAATTTCCCAACAGCAGTTAGATTTAGTAGCTGTAGATATTTGTTGACTTCTGAGACATCTTCTTTATTTCTTAGGCTTTGACAGGCTTGTGTTAATCATTCCTTGGGTTGTGGTGCAAGAGCTAGATCGTATGAAGGCAGGAAAACTACTGAAATATGCCCAGCATAAAGCCATCCCTGCCGTCCGTTTCATCAATGACAGTCTCAGAGATCAAGATAAAAAACTGTGGGGTCAGTCCCTACAACTTGCATCTCAGAAACTTTGTAAGTATTGTCTGTTGCTGTGCTTCCTGATTAGGATTTGTTTGGGTACTGACTCACTGGAGGGAAATGATGAAAAACTTAGGAAAAATATATAACCATTGAAATGTGAAATGGCAGGCCATAGTGATGGGTTGGGGTATTCTATTAGGCTTGGTTTGGGGGTCTTTGGTTTTTATTTTTACGTTTCTCCTAGACTTTATGTCTGTATTTCACAGATACTGACTATAGTTCTGTGTGCGTAGTTGTGTATGATAACGCTCCGTTGGATTCTTTTTTAAAATACCACCATTGAGTGATGAGACCCACAAACGATCTACATTTCTGATCCATCGCTACATGTAGTTAGTATAGTGAGAGGCAGGCAGTGTTTTCCTCTGGTTTGTCAGATTCTGTAACGAGGTGGTGTTTTTATAATGAAGATCTATAGATCTTCTCCTGATTTCATGTTTTTCCTTATTAGTTTAATTCACTTTTTAAATCACTCTGGTCTTAGCACCTAGGTATGCTCTTTATGTTTGATATAACTTGCATGGAAAAAAAAAAATCTGTGTGGCAAGCCACACCGTTGCCTCTGTAGAGTTTATACATCCATTTAGAGGATTTATTTAATTCCTTAAAACTTTGTTTCTCCCAATCCAGAATTATTTATATATGTAGATTTGTGCTGTTTTAAAGATCGTGGGTTTATGTTACTACAGTACCCGTATTCACCATAAGATATGAAAGACTTCAGCCTAAGATGGGTATAATTACGGTGCTAGTGCTGAGGGGGGTTTTGGCAGAGCCGCTTACTCTTAGGTGTTTGAAGGTGAAGAAGAAGAGCCTCCACCGTTCGTTCATTCCTTCTGTTTTTAAATATTTGGTGGCTCTGAGTATACTCTAGCTACAATAGTTATGTATTCTGAGTAGGAACTTCATGTGATTTGTAGAGCTTTCAAAGGAAAACCACAAATATCACTTATTAGAGTTAAAAATAATACAACATTTGAAAACACATTCAGTTGAACACCTTAGATGGCCTTTTTTTTTTTATTATGTAAAATATCAAATGCAGGGAGAGAGAGAATAATAACGATGAATCCCTTTGTACTTATCACTCATTTTCAGTAATTACTAACGTTTGCCATTCTTGTTTATTCTCATCTCCTTTTTTAATTCTCCCCCGACTCCTGGACCTTCTGCAATAGTTTGAAGTAAATCTCAAATATCACATCATATCATTTTTACATCTATATATACTTCACTATGTGCTGCTAACAAATAAGATTTTTTTAAAACACCTACATAATGAACAAAATTAACCCCGATCCAAGCCATTATTTCAGTAGAGCCCTAGTCTTTAAAAAGAGGTAGAAATTTTGCTTATTTTTAGTATTTTTTTCAGTTTGTTGATACAAATTATATTTTATTGTATAATAATATAGATCATTATGATAATAATAGACACACTTTTATGGCCATTGTTCTCCAGACCCTTTTCCAAATGCTGTACAGCTGATATCTCGTTCAAACCTGTAGTCCTGTAGAAGACACTCTTATCAGCCTCATCTTACTGGCGAGAAAATGGAGACACAGAGAGATGAAGCATTTGTCCTAGATAGACGTTCCTTCAATAGATTAGCTTTGAAAATTGTATTAAAGTGTTTATTTTAGAATAGTTGTTTTGGCCACATTTTTTGTTTTTATTTATTTACTTTTATTTTTTAAAGTTGATACGAGAGAGAGAGAAACATTGATTTGTTGTGCCACTTACTTATGCATTCATTGGTTGAATCTTGTACGTGTTCTGACCGGGAATCGAACCTGCAACCTTGGCACATTGGGACGACACTCCAACCAGCTGAGCTACCTGGCCAGGGCACATTTATTATTTTTAGATGCTTATTATGTTCCTTTGATTTTTCTCTTTTCATGTGCTTTTTTGCTGCTTTGACTTCTTCAGTCTGTTTTTTGATGATTACGAAGGATAAATCACAGTAGTTGTCTCAGACTTCTGTGTTGTTTCAATTTCTCTGTGTCTTCCTGGAAATCTGTGTTTCACTTTAATGTTAAATCTTATTATTTGATCTTACTTTTGTTAAATCACTGAAATTGCTTTTAGTTATAAAGTTGTAGGTAGAATAATAGATTATTTGTGTAATTCTCTATGTCAGATAATATATAAAGTACTTAATAGTTTATGGCTTGAAATAGGTTATAATTCTCATGTCTTTATTAGGTGAGAAGCTTGTGCAGGTTGATTAGAAAAACTAAATATCCCTTTCCCCTAAGTGGGTGAAGATTATTGATAGGAAATTCACAAAAGGAAGAAATACAGCTAGTCAGTCCTTTGATCACGTCATGTAGTTTCCTGTCTGATGACCAATTTTAATGTTGTTAATTTCTTATGTATAAACATTTTTCGATTTATCTTTCACTTTTCTCTTTATTTCTTTTTATTGCTTCTAAATTTAGAAAGTTACTTTTCTCCACATCTGTGAGGAACACTTACAGTGCTCTAGGGCTTTGGGAATGTAAGTTGGTAACTTTTCAGGAGAGCAGTTTATCAGTATGTATCAAGAAGCCTGAAGATACAGTTCTCGTTCTAGAAATATATCCAAAAGAAAGAATCACAGATGCTTACAGTGGTTTGCATAAAAATGTTCATTACAACATCATTTATACAGCAAAAAAATTGAAACTTCACCAACAGAGAGGTTACATGTAGTTCTGTAGGCATATGAGAACTTACTGTATTTTGAAAGCTATATTTTGAGCTTACTATATTTTGAGAGCTAACATTTTGAGAAATGTTAATGACATGTAATGTTAAACAAAATTGGTTGAATAAATATTTCATGAATATTCTTGTAATTTTAAGTGTGTTTTTCAGTCCTGCGTGTCTTAGAAAAAGTGATTGAACAGATCTTTCGGAACTCTGATACCTTTAGAGCAGTGCACTGTAACTTTTAAGCCTCCCCTTGTCCGCTGAGTTGAGTTGTTTAAAGTTAACTCATGATTTGGAGTTAACTTTGAGCTTTCTACTTTGCATTATTGTGGTATTTACTCTGGGAGCTAAAATAAGGAAAATTGTCTGTTGTAATATATGTCTATCTGGTTGGCTCACTGGTTGTCTGATTCAAGAACTGAGTTAAATACCTTCCAGGCTCATGCTCTGAGATCAGCTGCGTTTTGTCTAGACTTCACGATGACATTGTGAGCTCCTAAAAAGTTTGTTTTTACATCTCCAATTGTGCAGTGCAATGACCTGGCACAGATTCAGCCCTGTAAAAGTATTCATTGCAGGAATGAATGAGTTTTCTAATTGGAATCTTTAGAGGATTAAGTAATATAGGCTAAAATTTGAAGGGAAAAAGGATGTTATAATCTAGGAACATTGCTCATTGGCCATTATGCTTTGAATTGTAGTGTGTAAGGGATTTCCCAAGGGCTGAAATCAGTCTTTGGGTCCAGAGTCCAAAGATTGTTATCCACAGGTGGGTCTGGGAGCGTGGTCCTGCAGTCTGTATTATTAACAAGCACCCTGGCAGTTCTGAGGAAGGTAGTGTAAGGTCCTAGGAGAAACACTATCTATCTTTGGTCCTATTTCTGCACATTGCATTATTTGCACAAAAACCAAACTTTCACCAACTGCTTTAAAGCCTGGAGAATGCCGGAGGACAACCTGTCAGCCACTGATTAACATTTGTTAGAGGTTATTTTTTGTGTTCTCTGCCTAGGGCCCATAATGCCTTTTCCTATACTACCACGTTGGAGAGTAAGGAAAAGCAGACACTTGAGAGCGGTTCTTTTACTGGTGGAAGAGTTGCTCATGGTCTCTACAGATCTCTTTTAAGTTGAGATCATTTTAAGCATGTAGTAATCATAATTTATTAATAATCTCTAAGTGACTGAATTGAGATTAGAATTCATAGCTTTTGGTTTTTACTCTGGCATTTGAACTACTGATCACAATTTTTGAGTTTATTGATGGACCTAACCTATTCCGTGTTAGTAGAAAACTAACCACTTTTTCAAACTCACAACTATATGCTACCTGAGTTCTATTCCAAAATTTTCAGGGTGTTGTTTTACTCTGCCTTATGTTCCTCTTTTTATTTAAAAGGTTTTGTTTGTTTGTTTTAGATGTTTTTTGTATGAAGTACAGCCTAGATTATTCATGTGGTACTCTGATTTCTAGTGCACTTACTGATAATTGCTTTTGCTGAATTTGCAGATGGATTGAGTGATGAGAACAATGATGATCGAGTATTAAAATGCTGTCTTCAGTACCAGGAATTATTCCCTAATTCTGTTGTTATTCTGTGCACGTGAGTTTCATGGTCATTTTATTTATTTATCTTTAAAATGGAAAATTATACCAAGGAATTTTTTAAAAATCTTCACCTGAGGATATTTATTGATTTTAGAGAAGAAGGAGGGGTGTAGCGAGAGAGAGAGATACATCAAGATATTGAGACATTGAGACATCAATGTCTGTGGGGTGATAGACATTAACTGAGCCAGTCGGTCAGGGCACCAAAGAATTTTCCAAAATTATACTTTATGTACCATACCAAGGGTCAAAAACATGTACACAGTACTTTGTAAATCTGCCAGTGAACATGTTCAGCTATATCTCCTATATTTTTCTTTTCTTTTCTTAAATGTTAATGGGTTTATTTGAGCCAAACTGATGACATATGCAAGGGACCAAGATCTGAAATACTCTCCTACTTTTTATTTTCTTTACGAGGTCTAATTGACAGAGCATATTAGTTTCTGGTGTACGGCATAATGATCTGACTTTTTGTGTGTTATTAGATGATTACTCAGTTAAGTCTGGTTAACACATCCATCACCATACATAGTTACAAAAAATATTTTTCTTGTGATGAGGACTTTTAAGACCTAGTCTCTTCACAGTTTTCAATGTGCAATAGAGTACTATAGCTACATTCACCGTGCTGCACTATCTCACCTTCTTAAGTGTAAGCTGTGGAAGAACAAGATTCGAATCTCAAGGAGATAAGTTTCATTTCAATTTCATTTATGTAATATTCAGGAAACTTTTGAAAACCAAAGAAATGTAAGTTTACTATCCCAATGACATAGTTGAGAAGTAAAAATCTGACATTTTTGGTTTGAGGCAAGAAGGTTAATTAATCAGTATGTGGGCAAGGAACCATTTATGCAGTAGTTGTGTCCTTGGAGCTGGACTGGAGTCCGGTATCTACCACTTACCAGCTTTGCAACTTTGGAAAGTTGCTTAACTGAGTTTCCTCGTGTGTAAAATAGAGAGAGACTAGTAACACCTGTCTCGTGGGGTTATTGTATGTAATCAGATATTGTATATGAAGGAATTGGTGCCTTGTACATAGTATGATCTCAGAGCTTTTTCCTCCTCTTCCTTCCTTTCCTCCATTTCCAACTCATATTTTCATAGCTTAGTTCTAAGTTCTAAGGTGAAACTGCCATCGTGCTGACCAAGACCGCTTCGTTATGTGTGAGAAAAGGCCCTGGGAAGCATTTCACTCTGTCTGTTAGATTTTGCTTCCAGGTGATCCTCTGTTTGGCTCAAATAGACTTTTATAAAAATTTTAAAAAGAGAGAAAAAAGGCTCTAAAGGAATCAAGAAGAGCACTTTTAGTGTGAATTTTAATCACTGCAAAATAGAGTTTTCACAGTTTCATGGTCATGCCTAAATTCTCTGTGAAACGGAGTTATTATGGAAATGAGTGGCCCTAAGATTTTTCTTGTTAAGGGGGCTTGGTCAATCATCATTTCAGCTGTCTTCAAAGATAATGTTATTCTTTTCGGTGTTAAAGGAAATATTGGAGATTTCTATCTCTAGGTTTAAAATTTAAAAAAAAAATCTAGAACATATCTCAGAGATTGTTGAAGGCTGAAATAGAATTAGTCATATGCTAATTATTTTGAATTTTAGATCAGCTAAATATGAGGAATATTTAGGAATAATGAGGAATAAATATTTAGGAATATGAGGAATAAATATGAGGAATAATCTTGTGTAATTGTTGTTTTTTAGTTCAACTTTGAATGAATCTTAAACTGGTCAGACTTAATCAATTTTTTTTTATCTCTGCCATCACCCTTTTGTGATTAATAGATGTGACATTTTTTGGTGAAATGAAAATTTGTAGTCAAATCTTATTTTT